>VDFB02270651.1:691654724-691947081 GCA_007258455.2 Sequoia sempervirens
ATTATGTATAATATATATATTATATTATATATAATATATATTTTATATATATTTTAGATTTGTTTTATATATATAATTTTTATATATTAGTTTATAATAATTTAATAAATTTACAATCTAATATATATGTAAACTATGTATTTTGGTTATATTAATTTGAGATGGAATTTTTTATTGTATATTTAAATATATATGTATTTCATTGTGCATGCACAAGTTGTATAATCATATATATATATTTAATCTAATTAATTATTTTTAAATATTATTATTTTAAGGTTATTATGTTATAAGATGTAAATATTTATTTTGTAATGGAATGATTTTAAATAGAAAGATTGAATATTTAATTAAGAAAATTGAGTTAAGTATTAAGAGCAGTTGTGATTTGGAAGTGGAATATTTAATTGTTTCGTTGTTAGTTTATTATATTGAAATTGTATTATGAGATGATGTATTTTAATATGCAAGAATTGATTGTAATGGATTTAGGAAATTCGTTGGATAGTATTTGTTATTTTCTTCAATTGTATTTAAAAGCACGTGTTTCTGTAATTATGTACTGGGGGGAAAGTATTTGTCATTATGTGAATCTAATTCTTCTAGAGTTGTAATTGTGGAAGGGTTGTGGTAACTTTAGTTCACCCTTTGAGTTTCTTGGGTAGTGCACGTATTGGGTTTCTATATTGGACATCCGTATAGATGTGTTACCTTTTGAGGTGTATGGGTTATTGTTGTCAGTTCTCAGTGCATTGTCTACCCTTGGCATGTAGTTTGAGTTATGAGTTTTCGATAGGGGAGTGGCTTTCAGCGAGGGTTGGGACACAAAGTGGTCCCAGGACAACTTGTGTGGGAGTCAGTATAATCAAAGTGGGAATTAAAAAATCTATTATCTTAGCACATATAACAAGATATTTAGCCTTGCTCATTGGCTCAAGGGCTTGTATGAGACTTAAGATGAGTCAAGAAGGCTTGGAATGGCTAGATCGTTATCTTGTCTTTTCGAAAGATAACTGATTTCGCACTGGTGTGCATGTGGGGCTAGAATCATGAGAGGTTACCAAGATAACCCTAGAGGGGGGGTGGGACCTAGGAAGATCTCCTTTGGACAACCAATGCAACATTTGTGATGACACTCCTATGTCAACAATCAGATTATTTGTATTGTGATTGTACTTGATTTAGTGATTCTAGAAGCAATGTGACCCTAGTTCTTGTTTATCTATTCTATGAGTATTTTTGTATATTGCCTGTGTCTAGAGGTAATAGGTTGTCTTGGTTTCCTGTTACTATCTCCTAGCACGAGAGTTGGGCCTACGGGTACCAGATGGTTGGGTGGCATGCATCTTACGCTGTTGAGTTTCTCTTCCTATTCGTGATGAAGGGATCTTCTTGTTCAAGGAGCTAGTGTGGTTCTGTGGAGTTGTTCTTCTCCTTCATTATAATTGTGGATCTATATGTATAATTGTAATACCTCATTTGTATCGAGGTGAACCTTTGTGGTGTAATTGTAATAATATTTACGATCTATTCATTATTGGATTTAATGGTGTTGCATCTATGGAAATATGTTCAATACATTTCTAGGTGTTAGATTTATCTTGCAATGGTTTAATGTGTTGTTGTAAGTTGTATCTTGAGTTTAATATTCTTATGTTATGGTTGGTTTAATTTTATAAGTAATGGTGTTCACATGTAGACGTGTTACGTAGCCTAAAGGATGTATGTGGTTAGAGTAGGATACTTTACTCATCTTGTTTTAACTTTTAAGGAAAAAAAATTAGTTGTGCTTCCACAATATTGCATCGTCCTCTAGGTTGCGAGACGGGGTTTTATAAGAAGCTTGCTCAGCATATTGTTATCTTCATGATTTCTAAATAATATATTGGGTAGATTTTGGAGTGTGGGGTTTTTCTCCTGGAAGGGTTTTCCCCACATAAATCATTGTGTTGTGGTATACATGAAATTTATGTTTATTTTTGTTTAAATTTCTATAACTATTGTAAAGATCTATAAAGTTTTACATTACCCTCCTCTCAAGATTAGTGTAGGAAGTTGTTCCACTACCTTAGCTTCCTTACACTAATATTAGAAAAATGATGGGACTCACAATGTAGTATGAAATGCATCAAAAATTATTTTTATGGTTGAGATGTACTTAAGGGCTTACATGTTAGAGAAGTAGGGATAGAGGAACATGCTTGTAGTAAGGTTGCAATCACTTCCTTTTTCACTAGTTAGTTATTATGTGCATGTGTCATGTGCATAAGCTAATTATTATATTTGTGATGTATGCATGGAATAGTCACATTATGTATAGGTGATGGTTGCATGTTAGTATCATTATGTAAATGTGATGTATATATGATCTTATCACTATATGGATATGTGTGTGTTCATACACTAATGCTAGAGTGGAACTAACATTTGATTGGAGTGCATTGGATGCCAAACTATTGTATATGGATTAAATTAGGATCATAATCTTAATTGATGATTGGGGTCAAATATTTCATTCCAATTATTTGGATTAAGTATTTGTTTTTTTGCATGTGAACTACAACACCTTTAATTCCCAAAAAGGGAAATGTAGGTAGGACCATCTAAAATGAACCCTTGAGGATTAGGTATGGGTCTAGGAATTTGTCTCATTATGTGAGGTTATCTTATTTAGAGTGATATTGTACATTTATAATGTAAAGCTACTATGAGTAAGGTTTCAAAACTAGCTCTTCTAATTAGAAAGAAGTTGCTTGGTCAATCAAGGGGATATTGAAGTTGTAATGAAAAAATTGATGGTAACTAGGGGTGGTTGTTACAGTTATCTTGTAGATATTATGAGTTTTAAAGGAATAAGAAATTTGAATAGAAAAATAAATTTGAAGCTCCATAGATGAGAATGCCTCAAAGATGAGTAAACAAAAATTTTAGGAAACTTTTTCTAAAAGAATTTTGGTTTGAAATTTTATTAGCATAGGCTTTATAATATTATAGATTGAATTCAAAGAAAAATTTTAATTACCCCTTAGGCTTTGAACACACTTTGAATCCAAAGTCCTTAGAAACTCTACTTTTAAATGCTTTCAAGTTTACAAGATTCTCTAGAGATAATCCTTGATAAATAATTACCTCCTCTAGAACTTCAAACATAATCAAAATCCAAAGTCACTTTTCATTCAAACTTTAATCATCAAATCCAAATGAATCAAATTAAAAGCACCAACATAATTCATTTATGGATTATCCTCTTAACTTTAAGCAAGATGAAAACTAACCCAAAAAAAATTCAAAACTAGGAATTTAATAAGTAAATTCTTAAAACCTACAAATTTGAAACATAATAAAACACAAGTAAGCAAATATTTTTTTCTCAGTAAAATGCCAAGGCCTAAGTATATAATATTAAAAGATATAAGAATAAATTACAAAAATATCAGATTTATAGTACTGGTAGTATGCTTGTCAGAATCACTATGAAGCCAAAAACTTCTATAGATCCGGCCAACCCCAGGGCAATTGATATACCAAATTATCAGATATATACCATTATCACAATATTTTTTATCCAGTATTATATTCATGACTACCAAGTCGAATAGCAACTGTTATACTATAGGCATAAACTGGATTATTATTATTTGACATCATTCTTCCATGGCATTTTCATTTGCTTGCAAGTGTTGATGACTTGCATTCAAGTCCAACAAGTTGTCTCCTTGTCCTTCCTCCAATACAGCAACATATCTCTGTGGTGGAATAATTCTTGGCACTACACCTCTAGAAACAAGTAAGCAAATATTAATTTGAGCTAGTTAACACATAACAAATATAGGGTAAGAGAACTTTATCAAGAGAAATAGTGTGACCCAATATTTTATACAGTTTGGTGAGATGGAGAATTTTTTATAACATTTCATGGCTTTTGCAGATGCTTTTGGAGTTGGAATATTCGTTCTTCCCTATTGTCGATGAGCAGCTTGATGTTGCATTCAAAGGCCACTGCAGATAATTTTGCAAGAGCATCAAGCGAATTGTTGGGGATGAGATTTTATATCCACAGTCAACATGTTATCTTTTTTCTTCATTGCAGATTTGAGATTCTTGATAAAATCTCAAACTTTTCCTTCATTGCCTTCATTGCAGTGTTTCATGCTGTTAAACTTTGGCCACTCATTCTATGCGCCATTTGAACCAAGCTCTGGAATGCTTTGTAGTTGAGATGGATGAATACTTTTCTGATTAATTTGCAAGGAGGGTTCAGGTTGTTCTTGTGCTCCTTTCACATAAACACCAGGAGCCACCTCCAAGAGTTGTTGTTAATGACAGTGCAAGTAACAACATCTTTCATCAATTTCCAATTCAGCCTAACCTGATTGTTGTGTCTCTTGTTGCATGTGTGTCAAGGTGAAAATATTCCTACAGATCAAATGGAAGAATAGCTCTATTACCAGTGCTATTTTTTTTTGGCAAATACTTGTTGGGTCTTCACTAGATATAATAGGATTTTAGGGTATTGTTTTGGCTATCAAAGAGCCTCCGAAGTAGAATATTTTGTAAAAATTTGTATGGCTAAGTGTTTTATCTAGCTATAAAAGAGCCCTCGATGGAGATATTATTACAATGTACATTGTAAATCTTATATATATATATATAGGCCTCATGCTCTTTGTTTATATATATATATATATATATATATATATACCAAAGTAAAATTAATAAAAAAAATGTAATAAAATACTACACCATCATTACCAAATGTGGAATACACATTTGAATGCAAATTTGCAATGTAAGAAATAAATGGACAATTTGTGTATTGCTCTAGGCATCTATTTCACCTAAGTGAATTTCTAACAAATTGACTATATTTATGAATCTATGATAAATAGGGTTTATATTTTTAAAAAAGATCGTATTTAAAAATATAGGGCTATTACAACTATAATGTATAACTTTTAGCTTTCAAATTAGCATAATTTCACCATAATTTTTTTAAATTGCCTATAAATATGCAAACAATTATGCCACATTTGACCTAAATTTCTTATAATTGTGGGGGTGATGTTATTAAATTGTGGAAAAATTCATGTAAATTTACAAGTGATCACCATAATTAAAAAAAAATCATTATATCAAGCGAATGGACTCAAGTTTAAAATGGACCCAATCATTCCATTATGATTAGGCTCAAATTGAATCAAACATCATTGTAATTAAAGTTTATTTAAGCAATTAAAATGACTATATTAGGTATTGAATTTGGAAAAAAGGGTTGACTATGAAACACATACAATTCACAATTTTTAGGGGGCCAAAATGCAAAAATTCATCAATTAGCCATTAAAATTTCACTAGGCATTAGTATTTTAATATCCTCAAAAGACTTAATAAATAAATTTTTAAGAAACATAAAAAGGAAGGGTTGGGAAAGGAAATATTTTAAGAGGGATTTAAAAATGAGATAAAAGAAGTCATCTTGCATTGGAAATGTACACAGATTGAATTAACATAAAGAACATCGATTAAAACAGATGTAAGAAATGGTACCATAATAAGAACAATAATGTTCAAATTTATTATAACCTTGTACAAATTTGAGATGGATTGATTATATACCTTGAACAACATGGGCTTAAACAAGTAATTCATAAAAAAAAAGTAACTTATATCTATTTCTTAGAAATAGTGTTTCACCAAATGTAAAGAAATAGCAAAAGAATAACATCCATTACTAATCAAAAGGTTTTAGCAAAGGAAAAAAAGCCAACTATAATCAATAATAAATATGGTGAAATATTATATTTGAGAATGAAACTTCTATGTATCATCCTTAGTCGATGTACTTTACATAGTCTCCTTTTCCTTCTACTCTTTTCTTCCCCGTCTCCCTCTCTTAATTGTATATTTTAACAGTAAATAACAAAGAGAATAAAATCAATGATATATAGGGCTGAAATTTAGGGGCATTACCTTAGGAAAGCTATTGAAAATCAAATTAAAAGAGTGCTTACTTTTCATATTATGCAATCATCTTCATCCTAAAAGATTAGTTTCTAAAGGATCATTCTTGTTGAATTTGATATTATCTCACTCGTTAGTATGGTGATCTTTCAAGTGATAACTATGATTCATAGGTTTACATGGATGGCAAATGCTTCAACTAATTTGACTCTACTAGGCCTTGTAGGCATTGCCATGGGAAAATTTCTTGTACATAATTTTTAATTAATACACTAGATCTTTCCACAAGGGAGATAAATAGTGATATTAGAGATAAGACTTATAGAGCTTACCTACAATTCAAATGGGTCAATCCCAAGAATTTTTTTTCCTTGAAATTTTAGCACTACTATGATACATATATTCACTTGGAGGATGGGAACATCCAACCTACAAGTTATACTAATCTCCAATTGTCATGTTGTTTGTAGGTCCCTTTGGCATAGTTCATGTAGGATAGGGTAAAATCAAGGTGCAAAGCATGAATCAATAGTATTGTTACCCATTTTTCACTCATTGGTTCAAAAGGGTAGAATTTGTTTTAAACTGAGAAAGATAAGGTACATTTTATTATCCTCCTTCATCACATTCAAATGTATAAATGAAAAAATCTGAAAAGGTTACAACTACAGACCATTACATTCATACACATGCATGTAATAGAGAAAGATTCACATATTTCTGAAAATGTAATCTTTATTGAATGAGATAAGACACATGTGTCTCACACAGCAAGTCGTGAGACTGACTTTTCCTTGATACAGATAAAGATGAATTAATACATGAATAAATTAAGGAAAGTAAATGTGCATGTAGAGGGATGACCAGTCATTGCCTGAATGACTGGTTGATGTTTGTCTTGCTTCAGTGTTGTCCTCATTGCTTGTCCTTCCTAGTTTCCATGTGCTCTTGTTCCTGTAGTGGTCAAGCAATGTTTTAGAGTTGTACTCTAAGCAATGAAAAGGTCATAACCATACACGATCATTTATGTCATTCACCTATGCATGTATTAACTTATCTCCATGTGCATCAAAAGATCAATGAATGCCTTAAGTGTCTAGGAAAACCATTTGGTCAACATACACACAAAAGACAGTCATTTTTCCTAACTTGTTTGTTCCATGTGCAATTATAGGTTCAGTTATTTTCAGATTAAACGAGTGGATATAAATGTGGCTCCCATAAGGGTTGAGCCCAACTCATAACGATAATATAAGTAGTATGAATATCATGAGATTGGCATTTTGTTTTGCAGAGGTTATGGAAAACAGTCTCATACAAGAGAAATGATTGCATCATCATAGTATATGCACAACCTTTTCATATTTTAAGTGCATATAAGATTACATTTCAAAACAATTGAGAACAAATCATTTATTTTAGTGAGCCAATAAATTGATATTAGTGGAGATTACAATGCTCATAAACACCAAGAGCATAGATAATAATAGTCATGCAAATTTGATTGCTAAGTACATTCATGTACTTTTATAGGAATATCATCAGAAGCTCGACCATGACCTGGATAGACTTACAGTCGATACCTGAGTCATATGTGGAAATTAAAGTTAAATGTTTAAACCTACAGGCAATGCAGATTGTAGAGGCTCTGAATGCTTAGCTAGAGGTATAGAGAAAGTTACATGAACAAATAGAGGTTCAAAGATACTTGCAGTTGAGGATAGAGTCACAGGAAAAGTACTTGTAGTCAATATTTGAGAAAGCATAGAGAGTATTTGCATTACAATCCTGTCCTTCAGAAGGACTTGAAACTGCAAGAACAGAGCTTACAGATTTAGCAAAAAGGGAGCATCTAGAGTGAGAACAAAGATTATTGCATAATATTCTTATGTAATGAAGCTTTTCAGGTATCTTTTCAAAGGCGAACCATGGAGTTTCACATATGAGAAGTAGTTTGATCACTGTCTTTATGGAAGCAACTTTATTCAAGCAGGTTGATGCTACATAGTGCAAATACAGACCATGACAAGCAAGAAGTCAAACAAAGGCCAACAGTTACTTATCATTCATTAAAATTAGGTCTTTATATTTAAGACTTTCATATTGTTTCTATAAACCGATTCACCAGCACAAGGACAAATTTGAGTTCTAAGCATGGAGGCATGTTTTGCACACAAAAAAAAGGGGTCACAATTGCTTGAATTGCTTAATAGTGACATGACAGTCCTCTTTCATCTAGTGTCGAAAGACAATGGCAATAACTCATGGTTGTGCAAGTTAGTGGAAATAAGTCACAAGGGAAGTCCCAGCCTTTAAGCATCAGGGGACATATGAAAATGACTTCTCAACAAAGAGCCAGGGTTATAGACCGCGGCCATAAAGACAAGTATCTCTATATTTGCATGAAAATACAGAAGTAAAGTAATAAACTTTTGTTTAAGCGCTTAGAGAGTATTTTTAAAGTTTTCATGAGTTTTCAGAGGGGTAAAATGTAGAGAAATAAGAGGAAAATGCTTAAAATGTAAAGACAAGCACATGAAGTTCAGGCTACAGTAGATTTTGAAGGTCGAGCCTTTTAAAAGACCAAGATTTACAAGAACAAGCATGAAGTTCTTAATTTGTAAGGGGTTTTTTAAAGCAATGAGTAATGCAAGTCGAAACCCTCAAAATGAACGTGGAGGAGCTCAGCAAATGGAAAGCAACAAAATAAAACCCAGTTCCTATAACAAGAAATGAGGCCATGGCCGTGGATAGATTTTTAAATACAAGAAGATCAAATACCCAGATAGCTGGAGTGTTCAAAGGTTCAGAAATAAGGAGTTTTATATAAACCCTCGATGGTTATAAAAGCCTGAAGATCAAATTTTTGATAATTTTACAGAAAAATAAAACCCTTAGCTCAACAGTTCGACGACATTCCAGATGGAGCTTATAAGGAAAATGAATAGCATATAAAGCAAAGTACCATCTCTTCATAAATACCAGAATAGAGAAACAGATGCCAAAGTTCTTACAAATTAAAGGTGCAGCCATGGCTAATAATGATACAGAGTACTTACCTAGCTAGTGGCGCCATTCTTATTTCTCCTTTTTCCTGTCAGGAGGTGGTTCCTCAAGGGTTTCAAGCATAGCTTCTATGGAATCCAAGCAAGAGAAAGTCACAGAGGAAAATAATCAATGAGTCAAAAGGTATATGTCGCGGCTTTTAAAAGCCCAATTTACAAAGAATGAAAATATTTATAATCACTTTTATTTTCAAAAGTATTACCTCTGTATTTTGTGAAGAGAAGAACCAATATAGCATGAAATTCGCTATGAAAGACTACGTTTGAGCTCTGTGAATCACGACCATTATTAAGAAACTATGGTGAACATAAATTCATGATGAACTTCCAGTTATCAAACTCCAGAGTGCCCAAGAATAAATAAGCAAAAGAAAAAGAGAAAAATGTTTCTATAGTGTTAAAATTCACTATGTTCATGTCTACAGGAAGCTCCATCAAAACCCTATGGCGGCTGACCTAGCTTCATCCAGAAGCTTCACAAAGTGAAAATGAAGAAATAAAGCATACATTGCTTTTGAGTTAGGGTTAAACTTTTTATTGATGTAAATGAAGTGATTTTTATCACTTTATTTATCAATAATCAACCATGATGCCGTAATTTTTGAAAGGTATGATATAACCTTTGCATATTATATGCCTTGGTTAATTTTTTGTAATGCACCATATTATATTCTACATGTGGTCAAGTGCCAACTTGGATACCACATCACCTTTCATTTTTTACAAGATGATGTTTTATTTCACATTTATAATTATTGTAAAACAAATGAATTAAAGGTATTATTATAAACCTTTAATTCATTTTGTTGATCTTTAAATGCAAAAAGAAGTGACTTGGTCAATTAGTTGAAGTAGTTATTGATAAACTTATCATCTTGAAGCATAGTAATCTATGATGTCTTATTATCACTTTGTGGAGAGTATCTAGGGGTTGTTTGAAGTCAGATTGGAGACATTTGGAGTGTATTTAGGGACTCTTTTATGGTTTGATAAGATCAATTTGACCTTTTCAACCATTATGGGTTATTTTCATGAAGATTTATGTCCTAAATTTTTGGCTTTATGAGTGCTTACGAAAATCAGATTTCTAGAACCTTGTTTTGTGGAACAACTTGGAGTTTGGCTACTTAGCCATTTTGTAACTCATTTGCTAAGTAGTTTTTACTTTGCAGTTTGGAGAGTTAGTGATTTTTACAATCCTTTCTCAGATTGGCAGACTTTGTAACTCAGTTTTATTTTTTGGATATGGAATACAGTGGAGACCTTTGAACATTAATGATTTCTTGAGAATTTGGCTTCTCTTTCTTCGCTTCATTGTGTGCATCAATAAGATTTCATCAAAGTTATTTGTGAGGTATTATCATTTCCTTATAGCTTTATCTCTTATTTATCACCTTTGTGTAAAATATTGTCAGTGCAGGTCATAGTTTGTGTCAAAGCTTTGTAAATGACTTATAGTTGTAAATTCATTTTCCTTCTAGAAGTTTGAACAATAGGACCTTGTTATGAAATATTTATGCAGTGACATACAAGAGTAAGTTGTGCAATATTCTTTTAAAAAAAAAATTAGTCATTATAAGCAAAGTGTTGAAGTTCTGAATTTCATAGTCCTGTTTTCAATTAGGTGCATCACCATAGAAATGGATTATCTTCATTTTATGCATATCTTTCTTCATTTTTCCTCACCAGTCAATAGTTTAGATGACACCATAGGAAGTTGGCCTTCTCCGGAGGTTGACCTCAATCTACAAGAAAACCATAGCTTTAGAGGTCTTCCCATGTTACACTGAGGTGTTGAACCTTAGGTTCAACAGGGTGCACTTTCAGTAGTTAACAAGTATCAACCACCAATTACCTAAAATTCAAGCCATAAAGACCTTAATCCAACAATGAAGCACAAATGAACATAGAAACATACATAACAAAGCAATAATACCATAATTCTTATGCCATGGTTGAAACACCTTCATTGCTCTTCTCCATTTTTCTTTATATGCTAGCTTGCCCTCAAATTTGTAGTATGCAAGAATAATCCTAGTGATAGTGATAGCAAAATATCAAAGATAGTGGTTGTAGGGTTGAAATGAAAGGGATAAGTCTCTTTTATAGAAAACCAAGTTTGAATGAAGGGCCAAGATTAAATGATGAAGATCAATGGATGAGATTGCTTTGAGAAGCAAGGAAATGGGGTTAGAGAAAAAATAGTGTTTAGTTAAGGATGGACAGTGGAAATTAAAAGGTAATAAAACCTTATCAAGGGTGGAGGTTAATTGAGAATAAAATAGGAGATTGGCAAAAAAAAAAAAGTTGCTAGAGTAAATTAAATAATTATAAAATTATTTTAATTTAGGAGGGAAAGTGAATAATTAAATAATTAAAGCAAATATTAATTTATAGAAGAAGAAGGAAACTTGACTTTTAATAAAAATAACCATTTAATTAAAAGTAGAGGAAAAGGACAAATTAGTTAAATAATTAAAATAATTATTTAATAAGGGAGGAAAAGTGAGAAATAATTAAATAAATAGGATTTATTTATGGAAGAAAAGGTTAATGAATAATTAAATAATTAAAATAATATTTTAATTATAGTAGGAAAATGAAAATGAATAATTAAATAAATAAGAATTTATTGAATTATAGAGAGAAAGGAACATTAGTGACGTAATTAAATAAGTATTAATTTATTTAATTAATCAAGGAAGAAAAGAAAAGGGGAACAAATAATTAAATAATTAAAATTATTTAATTAATAGAAGAATATGATTTTAGAAAATGATCAAATAATTAAAACTATTCAATTATGTAGGGGAAGAAGGGAAATTGATGTGAAAAATGGTGTTCGCAGGCTTAGGACATTTTTGCATGTTATATCAAAGAACAAAGAAATTCAACTTAGAATATGCCCCGGTGTGTCATGGTGAAGATGAGGTAGACCTATGCTCCCTCAGAAATTTTTGAAAGAGTTTCCAAAAATTTGAAAAATTATTCTGATAAGAAAATCTAATAGTGGATGAATGCAAGGATTGATGAAAAGAAATGTTAGCGAGAGGAAAATGTTGACATGGATTTAGATGATTGAAGAGGGGTTGATATTTTGCTTGATAGATATTAGGCTTGCATGATTATCATCATTGGGCGTTGAATTATGGAAAATGGAGAATAAACACCATGGTATGACACAGACCAAGGTGTACAATGTTACCCCTTTGTAAGAAAAATAGACACTTGAAAAACAAGGAGTGACATGAAGCATACTAGGTGCCAAGTTGCCCCAATATTTTTGCCAAGACAAACCGCAAACAACAATAAAAAAGAAAACAGGTCATGATACATCATTGCTCTTGTAAATCCTTCTTGGGACATCTTCGAGGTGGCTAGTAACATGACCAAAGATAAATCAATAGAAAGATGAGACCAACTAGACCAACAGAGTCAACAACCATTTAGATCACTTGTCAATGATTGTTTGTTGATAAGACTGATGAGATTGGTTGATTGATAATGCCTGATTTCAGGAAAGGAAGCATGTTGTATAAGACATCAAATCTAGTTTCAAACATGCAGCCACCTGTATAAGGAAAATGATAAGATTTATAAATGACGATGTTTGATTTTAGGAAGGACACATCCTGTATAAGACAAATGAGAGGATCAAGTTTGGTTTTAAGGAATGAGGAAAATCACATAAGAGGTTGAGTCTAGTTTCGACAATGCCACCTCTTATATAAAACCATTAATAGCCAATAAGTGTTTAAAGGACATTTGATGATTAGGCAGTTGATCGGTTTAAATTGAAGACTAGTTGGATAGTTAGTTTATCGATTCGTGATTTGGTTGAGGTCCAAATATCTGTGTGTGCTTGATCAAAGTGTTAACCTTAGTTAGGGACAATTTATTATGAGATGGACCATGACAGGCCTGACAAACCCTAAGGGACTAACCTAGTGCCTCGGGGGCTCATCAAAGATGGCCTTATCTACATAAAATGTGCAAAGACATCGTAGTTTGAATAACCTTGATCATGGATAATTTATTATGGACTGAATCATGATTGACTCGACTCAACAAACCCTAAAGGACATACCTAGTGCCTTGGTGGCTCATAAAAAATGGTTGTGCCTATGTAACATGCATAGAGACATCATAGTTCGACTGACTTAGACTAATAGGACTTGACACTATTTTTGGGTTTTTAAGGTTATTTGGATGTTTTTGGATTTTTGACATATTTTGATTTTTTGGATTTTTGACATGTTTTTTTTTTTGGATTTTTGACATGTTTTGATTTTTTTGGATTTTTGACATGTTTTGATTTTTTTGGATTTTTGACATGTTTTAATTTTTTTTTTGGATTTTTGGAATTATGACCTCTGATATCAAGTCTAGGATCCCATGAAGACCTAAGTCAAGTACTTGCCCCCAGTCAGGTATATGACCAATTATTAGGGATGAAATTGGATAAGCCTTATGGTGGATGGGTATGGAAGGTGAAAGACGCGTAATGTCAACCATTCGTAGGTGATGGGAAGGACAACAAAGTGCTAATGAGGAAGTGTGAAGGTTAATTTATTATGGGTGAAGGTGCAAAACCAAATAGAATGATGGTCGAGGATGGAGCAAAGACTGACTATACATGGTGCCTATTTTCCAGGTTTTCACCATGGTACTTATCCAAAGCGCCATCGAAATGGTTTTCACTATTGGACAAATTATTTATTTTTACTATTTTCTCATTTTTTTGATTTTTTTGTGGTCACACAAGATGCCTATTTTCCAGGCTTTCATCAAGGTGACATTTTTTTTATTTTTACCTTTTTTTTGTATTTTTTAAATTTTGACGAGGCTCTATGAAAGCTAGGTGTAATATCTGTGAAGGTACATTGATAGGCTCTGATAACAATTCACCTTTAGGAGTAGAAAGTTGATAAGCACTAGATCCATATGATGTTGTTATGATGTAAGTACCCAACCAATTAGGATCAAACTTTTCAAGTTTCTCTTGCTCGACTTGGTTCTTATGATTCTCCATTAAGACCAAGTCACCAATGTCAAAATGTCTGACTAGAACTTTCTAATTATAGCTGCAATGAAGAAGATTTTGATAATCTTGTGGTTAGACCAATGCATTCTATTTTCTCTCATCTAACAACTCCAACTCATGCAACTTGGATATGCGATACTCTTCATCATCAATAAGCCCTTGCATGGATACCCTCAAGGAAGGTAACTTGACCTCAATAAGAAGAATGGATTTAGAACCAAAGACTAAGGAATATGGAGTGGCTCCAGTGGGAGTATGGATGCTAGTACGATAGGCCCATAAGGCGAGGTTGAGTTGGAGGTGCTAGTCATGACCAACATCATTGACAGTCTTCTTCAGGATTTTAATGATGATTTTATTGGATGCCTCGTCTCGGTCATTGTTGTGCCCTCAGCACACATGCCCCATTTAGAATGGGGACCCTCTTTTCTTTCTCCTTGTCGGGTCATTTTTGTCGCCGCCTCATTTTCCGTGCCCCACTTTTTGGTGTCTCAGATGGTCAACGTTGCTTTAAAGACCCACCATAAGTTGACCGTGCCTTCCCCTTTTCAATTTTGTCATGTCGTGATCCCTCGCGGAGTCTCTTTGGCAAATTGCCCCTGCCAACGGCCCCGACCCCCTTTGGGCCCAGCCATCCGGGTTTCCATTGTCGGGTTTCCTTTTCGCCCCCGCTGTTCCCAATGGCATTTAGCTCGCGTCCTCCCAGCTCCCAGGGCTGGAACCTCTGTTAGTCGTTCCTTCAAACTGCAACAATCTTGACGGCCATCCAACCTCTCAGACCCGGGACCCCGGAGTTCCGCTCCTGGGGTTCCGAGAGTGTTTCACCGTTTCTCACAGCATCCTGCCTTCCAAGCCCTGACCTCCCCTTTGCCGCTAAGTGAATTTACCAAGTCGAATCTTCTAGCAGTCGTCGTCCTGTGCCCTCCCAGCCGCCGGACCCCGGGTCTCCCGCCACCGTTTCTGATTTTCAAATCCATCAACCTTGGTCTCGTCGTACCTGCATTCAATAAGATCATTAATGGAAATTAGGGGTATAAAGGGCCAGCTCAAGTCTGTCATTTTCACTTGACAGTGTTGCAGAAGAATAATCAGAGCTTGATGCAAGAGTCTGCCGCCTTTTGAGGCTTCTGATTGATCTTCGTCTATTGCCTTCGCTTTTGATTGTGAGTGAGCCCCACACCTCCCTGCATCGAGTGTTCGAGGTTGGTCTTCTGTTCACCCTCCTGAGTGTTGTTTTTGTGATTTCTGGGGCTTAAAATGCATAACGAGCATCAAAATGACATGTGAACAATAGAATACGACATCATGAACAAAACTCATGTCCTTGAAAACTGCATAAACTAGCATAGCATCCCCATGACCGATTCAAAGCTCTACCCTCACATGGCTATTCTTCACAGAGGCATTTGTTGCCCTCGGGCCCGGATCATTCCTTTGCCGTCAGGGACTTGACAGGAGACCAAAAAAGTCGAAACATCCTCTGGGTCTCTCGGCCCCGGGACTCCGGACCTCCGTCCCTAGGATTCTGCCCCTCACTCTTTGTCGGCGAGACCTTCTCTTTTCGGCAGGACCTTTCGCTAAGTGCATCTTTCTCCTATCGAGTGATGTCAGCGAGACCCTTCATCTTTCACCAAGACTTCCTGGAAAGGCTCCCTCCTCATGGTGAGCACCCTTTGCCCCTTTGTCAGCATAACTTGGCTTTTCGGCATAGCCTTTCGTCGACACCTCGATCCCCTTACGCCTCATCGAGCACCATGCGAGTCGGCAAGACTTGGCGGGGTCGCCAAGACCTCTCTCCGATTTGAAATATTGTGCCAAAGGCTTCCCCCTGTTGGCATAGCATGGCCCAGTCGCCAAGACATTCACTTGCTTAAAGGTTGTCCTACCGATATCATCATTTGGCATAACTTTCTAATGTCGGGAAGACCCTTTGCCGATCATATGTTGTTTCACCAAAGTCACCCACTTGTTTACGTGTCACTGTAATGGCATTGTTGTCATACCAACAGGGAGACTTCATCATTCCATTTGGTGAGACCTCGGGCATCTTTCCAGGACTATATACCGAAACAAAGGGTCTCACCGACGAATCCCTTAGCTTGGCCGATAGATATCCATGTGTCATCATTCAGTTCATTGCCGCCAAGACCCTTTTTTTAATCTCTCTCCCCGATAGAGCCCCATATGCCTTAAACATGTCTCTATAACCCCGAGCCATCGGCAAGATGCTATATAGAATTCGCTAAGTTACAACAAAAGTCTCTAGCACCACAGTTCACCAAAAGAAAGTAAACCTACGCAGACAAGGGAGTCAGTCATTGCATTTTTGGTGTAATGGGAATGAGGTCACGCCGAAAAGGAACCCAAATGCAAAGTCGGCGAGACATGTTCACGTCACTGAGACCATACACCGAGAGATATAGCCCTATACTAAAGGCCGATTGTGGTGGGCCCATTGAGGTCCGTCGGCATAGTGCATAAGTGTCGCCATGACCCTGTACCGAAAGAACCCCATCTATACCGATGAACCACCAAAGTGAAGGTCGGGGAAACAAAAGGTTACCGGTATGACACTATCCCAAGAGCTATAACCTATGCCGATATGGACCTAAGCATGAAATGCCTAACTCAACTGATTTAGTGGGGCCATCCGCGGTCCTTTGGTCATCCTCTGTCCTGAGGGGAAAACTTCACCCACCGCTCCGAGCTCTGGAATCTGCCCTTCTGACCGCCGCCGGACTAAGACAAAACCAAACGATGGGCTCAACTATCGGGTCTGGCCATGCTCCCGACTATCAGCAAGACTTTCGTCTTCGCCAAGACTTCTCGCCGACTAAGAATCTTACGTCGAGGACTCCCTTTGCAATATTGAGATCCATCATCTTCGTCATAACACATAGATATTGGTGAGACTTCTCACCGAAGATACAAATCTTACACCGAGGTGCTTTGTCGGCGAAACGCATAGCTCTCGCCAAGACCTTTCCCCGAGATAGATTCTCACGCCGATTGAAACTAAAACAAAGTGACGGCGTTCTCCCCTACCGGGCCTGAAGCTCCGGGCTTCTGCCCAGCGTTTGCCATCCCAAACGCCAAAGTGCACCACGGCCCCCAGGCCTCCTGAACCTGGTAATGTGGAACTGCTGGCCGCCTTTTGACCCACTGAACCCTGGATCCCAAAGTTCCGTCTTTGAAATTCTATCTTTGATTTGCTGCTCCGAACTGCCATCTCCAGACGGCTCTCTGGCCCGAAACCTCTGGATTCTCCTAAACCGATCCAAATGAGCCTAAATCTGAAATCAAACTTTGACCCACGTGCTTAATTTCGGTCCTCTTCATTGTGAGACTTCTGAGTTATCAAAATTCGACCAAAGAAGGTCTTCAGGAGCTCTCCACCCAATTTTCCCTTCCAAATAGCATTTCTGCTAGGGAAGTCTGGCCCTCTGGGCCCGAACTGACCGAATGCCCCCAATCAAAAGATCAATGATGTCAAGAGATAAAGTCATGTTATGCTTAATAGATCATTTAAAATGGATGTCATCTTTAGAATCTCGGCTAACATGAATGCTTTTATGATTGGCTACGCTGACTACACCTTTGCTTGCAGAATATATGGAATCGGGAGCGGGACCTTCAGCGATGCTCGTCGAGAGGGACAAAGGGAAGAAGACAGGAAAAACTCTTGGAGGGAAAGAAGACAAGGACTAAATGAAATATCAGTTTCAGGGTGAGCCTCTGCACTCTAAAGTCACCACGGATTGGAAGGAGATCGCTGACACCAACATAGGCCAAGTTGATATTGACGAATTCACACAGAGGGTCAGAATCAATCCAACAACGAAGAATGCCAGATTGATAAGACAAAGCGGAATTGCAAAGGCTACAGGATTCCCTCCATCCCTTGTGGCCCCCGAGCTGGTCATGGCTTGCCGAGAGTCCTATCAATCCGACACAAGAACCATCGTTGATAGAGAGGGAAACATTCTTGCTGACATGTCGCCTGAAGGGATCATGGAGACCTTCCATATTCCCACATTTCAAGAGATGGAGGTCCCCACCACAGAAGAATGCCAAGAAGCGTGGGATGATAACTCGGTAGGATGTAAAAATTTGATAAATCTGCATTGGCTCAAGGAAAGGCAGGGCAGCGCTGCGAAGGTTCCTCAAGAACTCTTCCGCAACAATTTCCACAAAGATTACCATGACTTGGTGACCATGTTAAGTAAAGTTATGGGTCTTCCTACAGCCGCCTACTTCCAGGAGTGGATGGTGTACTTCATTGAGCAGATTCTTCGAGGGGATGAGGATGTCAGAACAAAGACTGCATTTTACTGGGGAGGAATAATAAGCAACTGCTTCCATAAGTAGTTCGTTAATGTAAAAAAGAGCTCCAAATTTTATATGACTTCCTATCTTGTTTATTCCTTGGCAAACTGGAGGCAGTACAACGGGTTGTTTGTGGCACCCAGTCAGGAGTAGGGGTGAAGAATCAAGGCATATGATAGGTACCCGCAACTCTAGTACCGAAACTTCAAAAGGGAATACTACAGAGTAAATGACACCTTCATTGGCCATATTATCAGAATGATTGTTAGAGACTTTGAGAGAAGGGTCTCCCACAATGCCAGGGCATTTTTGAAATAGTATGCCTTTCTTTTCATCCAATATCCAAAGTTCACGTACATCTATGCCAGGGCTTCACTAAAAGGCCGAGTAGGTTGCCTCGATACCCCAATGACTGAATCATCCTTCTGGAGCTTTCTCGGCAACTCCAACACCTACAGGCAATCTTCAGCAGCAAACACATAGCAGGGATCTCCTATCCCATGACCCTTGGCCAAGGCATGTACCGACTGCAAACTTCCCAGTGTGCTGGTAACTCCGAGAAGGAGCTAAAGGATTACCACTTCTACCTACACACTGCTCCCCCACGGATGGACCCGTATGGTCATGTAAGGAAGGCACTAGGATTAGGGTATGCCCACCTTCACCATATTGAAGATTTCTGGGCCGACTGCCAAGATGATAAAGAGGTGCGTGTAAGGCACTACATGTGAATGACTGTGCAGTTTGTAAGAAAGGTACAGCCATTCCCCATACCAGACCAAGTCCAAAAGGACAAAAGCACCATAATGGATCCCAGGTACCCTGCGGTGGCTAATTTACCAATACCAACAATAGACGGGGATGAGCAGGAGGTCGATGACCTTGATACCATAACCCAACCCATCTTAGCTCATACTAAGGAGTGGGTCGATGGGCAAGTAGCCCAATTGAAGCAGCAAGGAGTAATCTTGACTTATGAAGGGATCAAAAGTGAGCCAAGTACCACAGAGAATGTTGCTGCCACCATGTCGATTGGCAGGACCTCCAAGTCTCCCCCGCTTACCAGATCCAAGAAGAGAAAGGGGACAAAAACAAAACCGTCTCCGGACCCCAAGGTCTGTGCTAGGAAAGAAACAGGAGGCTCACCTTCCAAGAAACTCAAACAGATGGAGAACACCAAGGAACAACCCTCAACCCAAGGGTAGAAGACAATGAGTACGAGCCAACTGGAGCCCCTATTGGCTCTCCCTACCCCTACTGTTGCACCATCTACCTCTTTATCCATGGTTGCCACATCCCCACAGGCGGTGGATATCTCTGTCCACCTCGCTCCATCCCCTCTGACTGAGCCCATAATAATTGTTGACTCTTCTTCTACCATAACCACTCCCCCTTCCTTCACTGCCATGTCACCAACTACATCACTCCCTCTGGCTGTAGTAACAGCACCCGTTCCCATTTCCACCATGCCTGAAGCTCTCTCGAAACATATGCAGAATCTCCCTCCTGAACTCTCCCAGATCTTAATGGATCCCACTCTTCAAGTAGCCCTTGCGCA
Source organism: Sequoia sempervirens (assembly GCA_007258455.2). Taxonomy (NCBI): domain Eukaryota; kingdom Viridiplantae; phylum Streptophyta; class Pinopsida; order Cupressales; family Cupressaceae; genus Sequoia; species Sequoia sempervirens. The sequence continues at coordinate 691,674,679 of VDFB02270651.1, forward strand.
AGCTCTCACTACTACACAACCTTCACAACCGCTGACAGGGCCACCAGCTATGGAGGCCACCATGCTAATCTCCAAGGAGTGGGAGGAACAAGAGCAGGAAGCCTCAAGGTCCTTTGAGGAGGAAGCCGATGAATACCACGAGCACCCGAAGTATGAACACCGAACCATTGACAAGGTGGCTTAAGAGGAAGAAGAAACAGGCTCTTCCGAGAGTGGGGACGAGGAGGGTAGCCCAGATGGTGGGGCCATTGTGCGGGCCTTTGATGATGACATTGAAGAAGAGTTGGCCCGGTAGTCAAAGGACACCAAATCAGAGGAAGAAAGGCCACCCCTTGAAGAAGAAGAGTAACAACCAGAAGACAAAACTGAGGGTGGGGCCCAAATTGTTGAGGGCCTCGAGGTCGTGCGATCAGTAGAACATGTGCAAGAGATTGAACATGCTGAGGAAAAGAAAGAAGAAGAGACAGTAGGAAAAAAGAGCCCCACGCAGCAACTGTCCTTCGTGCATCCTATCAAATGCCTCGTGTTCATCCAAGATTCTGACGAGGAAGATGGAGATGCTGCCAAGCAGAAAAGAAGGTCCCTAGAAGGAAAGAAAGCAGAAACCTTAACCCTGACTAAGAAGAGTGAAGGTGATCGTGGATCACCAAAGGGAAAGTCCGCCTTGCCAGAATGGTTGGAGGAGCAACTTGAGAGAAGAGCTCCTATGTTGAGGGACCCACGAGCAAAACTAGAGGCTATCCTCACTCAGGCTCAGATTATGATGAAGAAGAAGAAGGAACCGAGGGTTAGATCCAAAGTAACAATGGATGCCTCTGGGTCTCGGACCGTGCAGATAGCCACGCCCATAGTAGGTCAAGAAGGGGTAACTTACAATATTTCCACCATGCATCTAGGGACTGCCACTAGAGAACATAAGGTAGGGCACCTTGAGGAGTCAATGGCCACAGTGGTACATCTGATAAAGTAGGATAAGATCTCTAAGGATGAACTCAAGGCACAGGTGGTAGCACTGATAGAATATATACAACAATGGTCTTTGGTGGATGACTTGCCCACTACATCCACGGCCCCACCCCAACTGTTGTCCAAAGAGAAAATTGACAAGATGGAGAGAAGGAAGAACTTGGAAAAGACTACAGAAAGATGGTTCTGACAGGTCTTGGATGTCAGAAACATAGGAATTAGTCGGGCTGTACGAACAGCCAACAAGTTCTTGGACCTGCAACAATCTTTGGAAGGCATGAGGAAAATCTGCACCGACTTCCCTATAGTTTATGACTCCACCTTTCCAAGGATTGAGGCTATCCTTTAGATGCCAGAAGCCATGTGGGAAAAGGAGCTTGCACTTGATAAAGACGATCACTGGCTAATGGATGTATGGCGACGGGACTTTGACAACCGGAGGGAAAGATTGGAACAAATCATAAGCAAGGTAGATCCTGATATGGAATGGATAAAGGAAATAAGGGCAGAGTGCACTCATTACCTCAAGATGATGACGGAGTACGACGTGCCCACAGTGCAAATGGATCCAAAGAAGATAAGACCCTACTTCTAGAAAAAGATGGAGGACGGGATGTCAAATGAAATCATAGTGGAATTTCTGAGCTTTGCTGCCCGCACCTTTGATCAATCAGAGCTATTCCGGGACCAAGGTGCAAAGTATGATGAGGATTGGAAAAATTTGGAGGACAACGCGAAAGAGTGGAGCTACTAGGTGCTGCGATATGAAATCGTTGAAATAGACAAGCTCCAGGCAGTCATCCTCAAGTTCATTGAATACATAGCTTCTAAAAGGCAGGAGGACAGCCCCGCCAAAGATGAAGAACTCCCTGAAGAGTAGCTACAGTGAGAAAAATAGTCTGCTAAATGACAAAAGAGCTACAATGTTGTCACTAGGTGACAAAACAGGGAAAATGATAAAATGTAATTTTAAATTGTGATATATTGGGGGTAGGTGAAACCCTATTTTGTAATGAATCGTGGCCACACAATTAGAATTGATCTTGGCCATTCATTTGACTTTTGGAAAACTATAAATAGGGCTCTCCTCTCATTTACAAACAAAGTTGAGTTGTTGTAAAGGCATGCTGCTGAATTTTATAAAGAAAATACATTGACTTGGTGCATTTTCTGAGTTTCTCACATGTTTCTTGATTCAATCTCCATAGTTAGATGTTTAACTTAGGTTTCATTGCTGTTCTAGTTAGCTGTTATCTTACTTGGGTAGATTTTAGGAATGTTGTTCTATGATCATGAAAATTCTTGTTGTGTTGATGACTTCTCAGTCCATAATTTTTGTTGTTTGTTGATGGTAGATAGCTGTGTAAAGTTAGCCTGGACTTGAACTCGAAGCTGCCCCAAAAATTCATCTTTGTTCATGCATGCATATGGTGAATGACAAACGAAACATTTGCAGACTTTAGAAGATAGCACAAGTTCCATGATACTGTGAGACCTCTGGTTAAGTGGAAGATTGTTTCGAGAAGTTGTCCATTGCAGGAACTCCATTGTCACTATTCATAGTTAGTTGCAGATTTAGGAACTCTCTCTCTCCCTTGCCCCCTTTTTCCTTTTTTTAATGACTGGCCTATGCTAAGGTTCATTGCACATTGTAACGCCAAATCCAAAGACAATATGGAGTCCCAGACTGCTGTTTGAACCTACAGCTAGTGCATAACAACTCTTCCTATCCTAAGAACTCCATTTCCAGATCCAACTTCCCCATGCTTCATAATTCCTATGTAAGACCACCTTGTGATTCCAGCAAATCACATCAAACTACTGAGGTATCTAAGCACTGTCATGACCTGACATCCGAGAGACCTTGGGATAGTGTTCTGCAACCTGATTGTGGAAGATTGTCTTTCAAGAGAGGTAGTGCACCTACGCACTGCCTATGTTGAGAAGTGCATAAAAACACCATCAACAGTCATTACCTTGGGGATAATATGGAGTGACAAAGTGGTGCTCGATGTAGAATTTTTTGTATAAATCATGGACATCCTGGTTCTTCAAGGGACGATCGTTATCAATAATAATGGATACCGACATGATATAATTGAGGATAAATTTAGATATTTTTTTTGCTAGTAATATATGTCATTGGGATAGCCTTGATCCATTTCATGAAATACTCAGTTTCTATGATAATAAATTTATGGTCATTGGATGAGGTGGGATGAATCTTACCTATGAGGTTGAGTCCCCATTGAGAGAAAGGCCATGGTGATGTGATTGGTTGAAGTTCCTAGGCTGGTGCATGTATGAGATATCCATGTCTTTGACACTATTGATACTTCTTAACAAAGTGGTAGGAATCGCATTCCATAGTGGGTTAGTACTATCTAGCATGCATGATCTTTGCTAAAGTAGACCCACTCAAGTGAGCTCAAAATATAACCTCATGTACCTCATGTAAGGTTGTTTGTGCTTCATCAGAATCAAGACATCTAAGGAGGGTGTTGTCCAACCTTTGGTGGTAAAGGGTGTCACCGATGATGACATATCTAGAGGTCTTACGGATAAAATTTATGTGCTGATTGGTAGACAAGTCAGGTGGGGTAACTTGGTCATGGAGGTAATCGTATAAATATTTGTACCAAGAGGAATTGGGACCAAAAATTTCACACACCATCTCATATTTGGTGATATCAAAGGTGGGAATCAATAGTTGTTCCACCAAGAACTCATACTACAGTATGTTGTTTGGGATGTCCAAGAGAGATACTATTGTGGCCATTGCATCAGTTGCCTTATTTTGAATTCTGGGGACCTACCAAAAGATGATATCATCAAAGTACTTCTTAAAGTTGTCAACCATTCATTTGTAAGGAGTAAGCTTCTCATCCTTTGTGTCGTAATCATTGTTGATGTATCGAATACCCAACTATGAATCACTATAGACTTGAAGGCTCTTGATTTTCCATTTAATGGCCATACAGAGTCTTGTGAGTAGTGCCTCATATTTTTTGCTATATTATTGGTGCAAGAGAAAACTATTTTGAATTACTTTGGTATTGTGTCTCCTTGAGGTGTAATGAATAGTATCCTCGCTCCTGAACCATGACGCATGTGGGACCCATCAAAGTAAATTTTCCATGTGACTGAAGTATCTGGTGTGAATATGGACTCATCAGGGAAGTCGAATACCAACATATGATCCCGCTGATTTGGTTGCATCTACAAGTTGATTGGCTATGACTTGTCCTTTTATTTTCCTTCACTTAATATGCTAAATGTTGTATTCACTTAATATCATGACCCATTTGGCTAATCGACCCATTAAGGTTGCTTTTCTAAGGAGATACTTTAAGGGATCAATCTTTTCTTTGAGTTTTGTTTGGTGATTCAACATGTAGTGTCTAATTTTTTGAGTGGCAAACAACACTACAAGGCATGCACATTCAACGGGACTATAATTGAGGTCATATCTAACAAGTGTGCAACTGATATAGTAGACTACTCTTTCTCTTTTGTCATGATCATTTTGTGCTAGTAGTGCCCGCAGTGCTGATGTGGTTGTTGATATGTATAGTATGAGGTGTTTACCATCAATTGGAGGCATGAGAATAGGGGGTGTTAACAGATAGTCCTTTATTTGTTGAAATGCATCTTGACATCAGTCAGTCCATATGAAAGGTACCCCCTTATGTAGCAAGTGTTGGAATGGTTGACATTTATCTGCTAATTTGGCAATGAACCTCTGAATGGACTGTAATCTACCTTGTAGTGTTCATAATTGACTTATTCTCATTGGAAGGGGCATGTCAATGATAGCCTTCACTTTTGCAAGATTGAATTCAATGCCTCTTCAAGAGATGATATATCCTAGGAGCTCACCCGATGTTACCCCAAAAACACATTTCTTTGGGTTCAATTGAACCTTTTATTCTTCCAATCTTTTGAAAAACTTATCTAGTATTTGCAGATGGTCATCCCTTTACAATGATATTGATAATAGGTCGTCTACATAATCCTCCATAAGCATGTGCATGAGGTCATGAAATATTGTAGTCACAACTCGCTGATATCTGGCTCCAACATTTTTCAAACCAAATGGAATAACATTCCAACAATATGTTCCACATGGACAAGTAAAGGTTGTCTTATGTTGGTCCTCAGGAGAATTCCTAATTTCATTGTATCTGGAGAAACTGTCCATGAGGGATAGCATCTCATACCCTACCGTCAGATCCACTATGATGTCAATATTGGGCAATATGAATTCGTCCTTAGGGAATGCTTTATTTAAATCTTTGAAATAAGTACAAATTTTGATTCCACCTGTTGGTTTTGTCATGGGAAATAGAATAGAAATTCATTCCACATAGTCAAATGGTCGAATGAAACCAACATCTAATAAGTTATTTGGCTCCGCTTTTACCAATAGTGCAATATGGGGATGCATTTTCCTTAACTTCTGTTTGATGGGCTTGGCATCATGGAACAATAGTAAGTGATGTAACACCGACTCGGGATCCAATCTAGGCATGTCAGCATAAGACCAAGCGAAGTTAATTTGTCTTTTTCTAAAGAAAGCATGAAACTTTGGTTTCTCTATCTCTATCAAGGATGCCATGAAATGGACAAAAAATGATTTTCATCAGTACCAGTGTTGACTTCCATGGATTTCTCTACCAGCAAGGGAGATTTCTCTTGAATTATAGGAGCACGTCCAACCCTCCATCCTTGGGCACCTTAGAGAGGTTTTCACCCTCAGATACGTCCTTTCTTTTTACTTTTTCCTAGTCTAGAGGTGCCTTTTGGTTTTCACCTAAAGACCTTTTCTTTTTTTATTTATGACTTTCACTTTTGCGACTAGAGGGTGGGACAAACTCCCCAAAGTAGGCCACATTGTCAAGGTCTACTGTAGAACCTACTTTATGATCACCATTGGGTATGCCTTCACGTAATCCCATGAACTTGGCTATCGCTTCATCATTTTCAAATATGTCCAAGTTGGGTGGTCCTTGTTGATCCCAATCTATCAATTGTGGGTATACTAAAGGCATGCCATCATCGGTATCATTAAGGTTTAATGAGTATACAGATATGGTGAAAACAAAGGTGTCATAGGGATCCCAAAAGGAATCGATCCAAGCTTTTTTTCTCATGTCTTTGGTCAAGGAATTGGATAAGTCAAGCTCTTGGAAGGTCTCAACTAGGTCATAGTCACTAGATATGCAGGAGTCCCAATCCCATTCATTGGAGTCAGTTTTGACATAGTAGTCCTTAGATGTCTCAATATATTTTGAAGCACTAGCACCCTCACCCGGGAGTACCTTAGTACTAGGAGCACTCAATTTTAGTGGTTCATACCCTAACCCTTTATTCTTTGACTGCTTCAGAGGCATTAAGGGATCTATCATTCCATTCTCATGTAAACCAAGTCCACTGTGTCCATCATAACACTTACATCTCATAATCTTGAAGCCTTTACCATACTGCTCAATTGGGATCCATTTAGGTTCAACTTCTTCTTCCTCTTTGTATATCCATGTGGAAATATCCTCTTTTCCAATAATTTATTTTCTCAATTCTCCCCATTTTATGAAGGTCGTGGTGGGAGATGCTTGGATAATGACCTCGGGCTCTTTTTTGATAGAAGAAGGCTTGCCATGGGATTTTGAAGATACATGTAGCTTTCCAATACAATAAGAGGTTTTCATGTGGTATTCTCCACACCCCTTGTCTTGGATTTGGATCTTGGATTTGGAAGATGGGAGATTAGATGTGGATGCCTTGGTCAAAGTCAAAGGATCAATGTAATGGGATGAGGTGGACGATGACCTTTCCTGATTGATGGGAACTTGTTGTTCGGATTTCCCTCTTAAGTTGCTACAATACTGAAAGGGATCAAGATCACCTGCTATTGTGATCCTGGTGCAATTATGGAGAAATTTCAAGCATTGGTGGTATGTGAAGGGTACGACCTTCATGGCATGAATCCAAGGTCAACCAAGGAGGATAATGTAGGTAAGATCCAAATCCAACACTTGGAATATTATATCTAAAATGGTAGGTCCAACTCTGATAAGTAATGAAATCATACCCTTAGAAGAGTTTTGCATCGTTGTAATCCTTTATGATAATCTTCTTTGATGTATCCACACAAGACTCAAAGAAACCCAATGTTGTGACCAATTTTAAGGTGCAAATATTCAATCTTGCTCCACCATCTACCAAGAATCATCTGATTTTATGTTTGTTGACAAAGACTTCAAGGTGTAAAGGGTCATTATGATTAGGCTTTTGTGATGAGAATTCATGGTCAGAGAAGGTAATGTGGTGGGTGTTAGCTAAGTATTCCACCATTTCTTGGAACTGATTGATATTAAGATCTGTGGGTACAAAAGTTTCTTGTAAGGCTTTATCCAAGATGGATTTGTGTTCAGGAGATATGTGAAGCAACTTGAGGATAGAGATTTGTAAAGGTGTCTTCCCCAAATGGTCTAAAATATTGTATTGGGCTTTCAACTACTTTTTAAGAGGATCTCCTTGTAAGGTTACCTTGGTCCTTTGGGTTGTAACTACACACTTTGATTGATTCTTGATGGTAATTGTAGCGACATTATCATCTAAGGATCAGATATTATGTATGGTATACTCATGGGCGACACAAGTGTAGTTGGCTTGGTCATTGGAATTACTACCTAAACTAGAGGCTTTCCCCCTCCCATGGTCATGCAAAGGATTTTTGAAGATGGTGTGGTCCTTTTTGGAGGTCGCTTGAGGATTGTCCACTTCTATGTCACCATTCTCAATAAGATCTTGAATTATATTCTTAAGTTGACGAAAAGATGAGGTCTTGTGCCCTTTAATGCGGTGATAGTCACAAAAGGCATTGTCATCCCACCAAGACGGTTTAAAAGGACCTAGATCATAATGTTTCACTTCTGGAAGTTTATGACATTGGATTGCAAAAGTTTCTTCAAGATGGATTCGGTAGGTTCCCCTAAGGGAGTGCATTTGCATCTTGGTGGGTTATTTATTGGAGGTCTGTATCCTTGGTTATTCTGAAATACATTCGTTGTTTGATCAAGAAGATGTGGTGGGTTATTGGATACATTTGGTCCCTTAAGAGTGATCGTAAGGCCTGCTTTGTTTATTGTCTTTGCATCTACTACCCATTGTTTCTGACATTTTTGTTTTGAGCCCAATATTTGCTTTTGTCATTAGAGGTGTTTTGGCCATTTTGGTTCTTATTAAATATCTTGATCTCCCCTTTAGCGATAATTTTTTTCTCAATGGTAGTTCCTTTCTCAACAAGGTCAGCAAATGTGGTACAATAATGGATTTGTAGTTGGTGTTCAATTCCATGATTAAGTTTTCGAAAAACATGTGTACCAACTGTCTTTCGAGTATTTGGCAAGGACACCTGCTAGCCATGGTTCTCCATCTCTGGAAGAAGGATATAAATGTTTCCCCTTCTTGTTTGGTTTAACACAAGGTTTCTATGGTTATGTCATTTTCAATGTTGTAGGAGAAATGTGTCATAAAATTGTCAGCCAACTCATTACATCTTTGTATTCCCATGGGTAAATTAGAAAACCAGTCAAGTGCTTTCCTGCAAGACTTCTTGGAAATAATCTCATCAAGTAGGTATGCTCAAATGCAATATCTATGCAATCAATATGGATCTCTCTCATGTGTTCTATTGGACTTCCCTTCCCTCTATATTTTTTGAAATTAGGGATAGTGTAATTATGAGGAAAGGGAGGCATATATATGCATTTATCAAAAAGGTACGGCATAGTGCTTCCACAGAGTAGGTTTTCTTTGTTCCTGATACTTGCATATCAACAATTTGTTGTTGTAGTGCATGCATTTGATGTATCAAAACTTCTGTGGAGGACAATGACGTGTCCGTAGCATTAGCAAGAACATGTGATATGGGTGGCCCGTGTTTGAGGTAATGTTTTGCAATCCAATATTTGGGGTGGAAGAATTGAGGTTAGTACCAAATGTGATGAAGATGGGTTTTGGTTTTGGAAGTTAGGAGTAAAAATTGGATTTTGGTTGATGTGTGGAGTGTGTGGGGAATTGATATTGCAATGGGTTTGAACTTGCTTGACCATGAGGGTTTTGATTGCCATGTTGTTGAGAGGATCCTGGATTGTTGTTTTGTATAGTATTTTCTAAATTGAGACCTTGTTGAGATGTGTTGATGCTTTGGTGTGCCCTCGAGTTCAAATTGATATTTGGTGTAACACTTGTCATTATAGGTTGTGACTTAGGAGCACTAATGTAAACCTTTTGCATCTTGGGTGGATTGGTGTTTGATGTGTTTTGACCCATGGTGTTGGTAAATGTTGGTGTGACTTGGGATGAAGATGATGCAAAAGGATTAGTGGATGAAGTCTTGATGGTATGAGATGGTGAGTCAAATGGATCGATAAATGTGTTGCTAGGTGGTTGGGATATACGTTGGGTACCTTGTGCTCCAAATATTAGTGTGGATATCGCGTTGAATATTATAGTATTTTGAGTTGTTCCCCCTAATGGAAAAGTAGCATGTATTTGTGAAGTAGTAAGATTAGATGTAGATGTGATATGTCCTTGGTCTTGTGTAACACCATTTGTTTATGATTTGGAAAGCATGTTGACATCAAATCCGGGAGGGAGTTTGGTTCCACTTTGTAGAAGTTTCATGAGATATCATTTAGGATTTGTTGCTACTATCTCATCTACAATGCATGCTACTCTAGCGTTTTGCGCAGCCGCTTCAATTTCCTCTTCAATTAAGTGTGTTTGGACCTCTTGTAATGTGAAATTCTCAAAAATATTTGGAAATTTAGATTGTAACTTAGGTAACTCATTTGAGGAAGAAGACCCAAAATTCATGTTGCTAGTTGGATTAAAATAGGGATCTTCATTTGTGTAGTCCATCTCTTTTCTCTTCCTTTTTAACCTATTTTGGACCATATAAGACTTGCAACTTGGTGAAGGATATGCAATCTAAGGGATGCTAATGCAATGGTGGGTATGAAACTATGCTATGTTTTTGGGGATTTTTGAGATACAAGAATTCCAAATGGTAATGCACTTATTCCAAGATGAGGTTGCAAAGTGACAATAGGTGTAATCAAGATATGTTAATGTCACTATGACCAACATATATGGTGTGACTAAAGCTAAGATATGCAAGGATGCAAGTGGAAGCTATTACCAAGGATATGGTATGAAAAAAGTTATGATTTGAGACTAAGACTAAAGGATGATAAATGAGACTATAGATATGCTCCATTGGGATCCAAGAGAAGGATACTAACCAAGATATGATAGCTCAAGGTAACAAATCAAACTATCAAGACCTTAAGAGGAAAAAAACTAAAAGGATGATGATGATTTGACAAAGTGAACCCTAAAATAGGCTTGTGAGCTTGAAGGTCCAACTTAGATGATGATGATTGATAGATAAAAGGAAAAGGTCAAGGACAATCTAGACATGTGACAATGAACTGATCAAAGGTATGGTAATCTTCCTAGTCTAAAATTTGGAAGGTTTATGCAACTAAGAATAACCTAAGGCTGATTAAGCAATGTAAGGATGGAAACCTAAGGAATGTAAGGCAGCCTAAGTGAATGCAATAAAATGGATGGACTAGACTGAGCAAGTCTATGATCTGGAGATATGGTTACTATCAGGATTAGACTAAAATTGAGACTACACAGGAATTTCCTCAAAATTTTGAGAACTAGAAATTGTGTTGTTATGTCTCACAGTTGTGGTGCACTATCTAGTAGATGTTGTGCACTGTCTAGTAGATGTGGTGCACTGTCTAGAAAATGTGGTGCATTGTCTAGTAGATGTGGTGCACTGTCTAACAAATGTAGTGTACTGTCTAGAAAATGTGGTACACTACCTAGCAGATGTAGTGTACTGTCTTTTGGCTCTAAGTTGAATGTTTTCAAGTGATTTTTCATTTTGGGAAATTGTGAAATGTGATAGAAAATATCACAAACACTTGGAAAACATTATTTTGGATGATTTTTTACTCTGTTAACTTCAAAGTAAGCAATAATTTTGCAAGTTTTCTTCCATAAAACTTGCGAGACCATGGTTTTAAAACAATGAAGACAAGAACAACTTAAGGAATAATAGTTTTTTCTAATAATGTGGGCACACCTCACCTTTTTAGGGGTGATTTTAAATATTCATGCAAGGAGTGGGTAAATAGGGTATACCAAGGTCATGTACCACCTTGATACATGTTGTCACATAAAACTACACCCTACTGAACAAGAGTTCAATGTTCTAATGACACAATGGAAATGACCTCAAGGTGTGGGACCTTGTAAATTGAGGTCAAGTCTTCAAAGAAGGTCGAATTCCTCTTCTAAACTAAGTGAAAATGTGTTGGTATAACACAAAACATGAAAGTTCTAATGCTAACCTATTCTAAAAGATAACAAGGGAAAAGGGGTAGAATGAGACATAAAATGTGAAAGAAGGTAATGCACTAAATTTAGATTTTGTTCCTTCCTACTTCAGAACAACATAATATGTCAAAGAAACAACTAAAAAATGCACTTAGATATGAAGGTAAATGAATTTTACTCAAACATGCAAGAGGTAATGGTGATAATAGTTAAATTTTATTGGCATAAAGCTTGAAGTAACCTTGACAATGGTAGAAAGCAAGAGTTGCAGGTCTGCAAAAGAAAAATCCCAGAGGGGCCAAAGGAAGGAACCATAATAATGATATAATATTTTCCTTTATGGTTCAAGCATAACCAAGATTTGAAATCAAAACCCTAACCCTAAACTAACTAGGGTTACAGAAAGATGAACTCCAATCAGATTAAAAGATCTAAATTATGCTTACACAAAGCAATCGCCAAGCCATAAAGAATCTGACATCTCGAGCACATCCCAAGATGATGACTCACATGAATGTACAGATGGGAACCCACGAATTCTGTAATAAAATCCAAGCCAACATACCCTGACAGAAGAATATGGCCTCTGCAACACATCAAGGAGTAATGGCACCACCCAGAAATGAAAAGCAACATTGAAAAGGTGTGAAAAATTGATCCAATTCAATCAGATTCAATCTGGTAGTTGAGAATTTCATTGAGACATTACTTCTTCAAATCTACCATGAACTGGGGCAATTAGCCATTGAAGTTTGAAAACTGGCTATTGGATTGGAGATGGATGGTCAAGATTAGATTCCCAATAAAACTTCAAAATGTAACTGTTGATCATGAGAGAATCAAGATCAATGGCTATTGCGTAGCCTTAATACATCATTGATCTCCTTAAGAGTGTAAGGCAGCAATTCACAATGCACAAGATGCATGCGATGCAATAAAAATTTTCCACCTATTGCCTAGGACATGTGTCACACAATCGCTCTATCATGCATTGAACATGGACCCACCATAACACCGTTATTGCACATCACACAAAGGACCTATGCTTTATGTTTCCAAACCATGATGTGAAGAACTCTCACAATGACCATCAGATACTTGCCTTCAAATATGAACCATTGATGCTCTCATCACAACAAACAAAACCATCACGAAAAGCACCTGGGTGGCATCATTCACAACACCGATGTGAATGATGCACGTGATGACCATCAAATTATCCCCACTGAATCTAAATTGTTGAAACCATACAAGGAAAAAAAAACCTCAGGCCCACCAAGACACGTGTCGCATCAACATTCATCATCCACCGTCATCACCAATCTATCAGGATATCGAAGGGACCAACATCTAGCTCCATCTAATATCAACCTATCCCTCCGATGAAGAGATCCTTCCTTCATCGCTCATCATGAAAATGATTTTATTACTTTGGATCATAACTGCAATGCACAAATCAACCACAATGATCGTTAGATCTTTAACCCCATCGCTCGCCATTGATGAAAGGGCCCACCATATCACTGCGAGATAGTAGGCAACTGCCACTTGGCCATGCTGATTTCATACACTCTTCCATCAGAATGCCAAAGGGACTACAAAAAAACTCCCTCTGAAATTATATTATCTCCTCAATGAAGAGATCCTACCACCCATCGTGCATCATTCAAAGGTCTTCAACTCTTATGTTTATAATCACGATGCACAAAAGCCAGCAATGACCATCTGATCACCATCTTTAAATCTGGGTCGTTCATCATGCATCACGCATTTGACCTGAGCCTTTCAATATGAAACAATGATGCAAAGAGTCTATGTGATATGAAGGGACATATAGGCCATCATGCATTGTGGAAGTGAAATACAAAGGCCAAATGATTATAGCGATAAGTGATGGATAGGAGATGAGCTCATCTCTCATTGCAAAAATGGAACCGATGGGGCAAAGGAAAAGCATGATGGGTGATACAAACATCTAAGCGGTGGTAATTAGCACATGATTTAAAGTTGTTCATAAAATGGGCTTGTGCCTAGGTAAAATGAAGAATGGGGACATTAACACCTTTAACTTAGGGATGCAATACTAACTAGGCGCAAAATGGTCACTGAGTGAACATAACAAAAAGTGACAAGGAAAAAGCACTAGGATTTTAGGAGGGTTTAAACCCTACATGTTATTTAGAACCCTAATCAGACACAATTAAGGAGCTTTAAAACCTCAAAGACCTAAATTCATCAAAATAAACATGGATTTCAACAGGATGCACACATAGGGTCTCTCAGATTGGATATCAGTGATGTGCATCCAAGGGTGGCATAAAATATGTCAACATTTTGGCAATTTTTGTGGGATGATTGCCTGCTAATTGATGAGGGTGAAATATGTCTTTGTTTTACCTTTTTATTTGCCTTTAAACCTTGTCATTTTGTAGTATTTTATGTTGCTCCTATCACTATTTGTTAATGAGCTGAAGATGTTTTATAAAATACAAGGAAAGATGAAAACCTATGAATATACTGAAATCCTTTGATTATTTATTTATTTTCTCTATGATTTTGGTAGAAAGGGATGCTTAATGGATGGCGCGTGGATGAGGGCATCAGTGGAATGGAGTCGAAGACCGTTCAAGAATTATTTGTCATTTTGGTCAAACATGTGTTGAGTTGTATTTATCTAGTGTTTTAAGTTGTTATACTATTTTGAAACGATGGAAAAAGACTCCAAACTATTTTTTATTATCTTTTAAGGTTGTTGGCCGCAGGCCAAAACAACCGAAGACTCTTCTATGTTTTTATTTAGTAGTGGTTATAAGTTTAATTGGTCTATGGTATCTATAAATATGTAAGTCGAGACTCAGTTGATATAGATGATAATAATATTATTGCTACAGATCTTTGTTTTGCAACTTAAAATACTGTGAAGTTATTTGAATGAACGTTGGTTAGTGTGGAGTAGCTTGTGTGTGTGAGACCCATCACTGATAGTCAAAGAAGGTAGGGCCCACTTCATCGACTACCCGGTGATTACTATAGTAGGATTGCATCATGTGCTAATAAGTGTTTAGTCTTACATTTATTTCTCTGTGATCGAGCTAGTTTACAATTATCATTGTTTACTATTAATGTGTATGAGTTTCATTCAACAGATTGCATTCGATAAATATTAATTGGCGTGGTTATCAAATGTGCATGAATAAAGTTTAGTGTGCTTCATTTCAGTTCTACCTTTTTATTATATTATGTTCTTCATGTGTACTAGTAATACTATTTATTATATTATGTTAATCGGTTTATGTTGTAGACTATGTGAATATAGGCTCCTTTCATAGAATAGACAGGAGGAATGAGATTCATATTGTAGAATAAACTTAGGCAAAATAGTTGCATTCATCCACACTTGACTTTCTAGGTTCAGCCCTTAGGCAAACAACCCCAATATCTTTCACAAGTTCACGACTCCCGAATTGACATCAAGGAATAAATTGAGGAAACTTTAGAACACTCAAGGATTGATTTAGACTCATCTACTTGAATTAATATAGAATTACAAGGATAGCTTTACCCATCATATCACCCACAATTTAATCCAATCATTTTGGTGTTGTTTCCGGGGAAGGATATTAAAGGCTTGAAATAATAGCAAATTGAGTTAGGACCAATACGTCAAGAGGAAAGCCTATACAATTGTCAACCTTGTTAAGGTTAATACTCCTTATTTGTGTTACTTTAAGTCATTTAGGTGCATGAATCGTAGTAGGGATAGTAGAGGAAGATTTATTAGAAAAGAAAAGGGAAGTATTTCACAACCCAAGAAATTTAAAAAAACCAAAAACATCCATTGAAGGAACACAACCTGAAGAATTGAAAAATAGGTCAAAGCCATCTGTTAAAGGAAGTATTTCAACACAAAAAAAATTGAAAACTAAATTGCAATCATTAGAGTTACCCAAACTCATTATCGAGAAGTGTGTTAAATAGAGTCTACTTTTGTTGAGACACCTACAGGTACCCGTCTAAGGTCTTCTGAAATATTGCGCAAAAAGGTTGAAAAATTCTTCCAAGAATCTTACAGGTCTAAAGCTGGTCCATTTTCAGAAACCCAAAAACCATTTGAAACCTATTTTACTCCTTTGGCATCCCAAGTTATAGACAATCTCAACAACATCAATAACAACAACAATGATAATCAGAATAGAGCATTGGCCAACAATAATCCAATCACCTTTGAGTTTCCAATTACACATCCTGAAGAAGATGCCCCAATGAAGAACATTCCTCATTCTACTTTACCTATTTTTCATGGTCTTTCTATTGAGGATCTTGACATGTTCTTGTTTGAGTTTGATGTGTTGTGCAACAACTATGATTATTAGAGTGATGCACAAAAGCTCAAATTGTTCCTAATGACATTAAAGGATGCAGCCCTGCGTTGGTTCATGAACCTCAGGAATATTAGAACATGGGAAGTTATGGAGGAATTATTGTTGACCAAGTACCAAGAGTACTGTAAAACAAAAGAGGTGTGGGATGAAATCTTCTGCATGACAAAGAAAGAGGATGAGTCTATGGAAGATTACCTCGAATGCTTCATGTTCAGTTTTCAACAATCACAACAACAAGGGATAACTCCTAATGTTGTTAAAATGTTTTTTCTTAGAGGCATAAGAGATGATACTATGAAAGCATTAAATTTAATAGGTAAAGGGAACATTTCTAAAATGGACTTTGATGATATTTGTGACATTTACAGGAATTATTCAAGGTCTCAACATTCGGGAAGGAACTATCCAAGTAAGCCTTATGCTCCAGGTAATGCAACAGGTATAACGAAGCATGAAATGGGAATTTACTTGAGGATATTAAAACTGATTTATTAAATCATATGGGTAAATATATAGACACTCTTTATACTTGTAGGAAGCAAGAGGAAGCCAAAACGGCCTTGGTTGTGTTTTTTTTTGACTTGTTGCAAGAGACATAGTAGTGAGGATTGCCCTTACAATAGGACAAACCTTTCATCCTTAGAAGAAGTCGGTAGAAGTTCTACCTTAAGGCCTCTTCCTGTAGGTGTTCCTGATATGGAATATTCTGAGGAACCTATCTACTACATGGCCCCTAGGCGACCTTTTCCACCTCGAGTAATGCACCCTAGGAAACAATCATTGCCATACCCTCAATGTATGCCACAATATCAATATGTTTCACAGTCATGGCAACAGGAATGGAGGCCACAACAGCCACAACCTTCATCGTACCAACAACCATATCTATCACAACCACAATTTCCACCTCCTCCCATGATCAACCCATACTATCAGTCACAATAATTTCTTCTAACCATACCATCATCATTTGCTCAACCAACCAATCCAACACAACCATTGAAGCCTACACCAATGCCAGCCCAACCAAACCCAATCCCAATAATAAGGAAACACAACCTATGTATAATAATGAGGCAGCAAGTTACTCCACTTATCCAGTAAATACAGTAGAATTAGATGGATTTCAATTAAGATTGGGAAAGGCTCTTCAGGGACCCAAAATCACAGAGATCAATGAAGAACTTGAAGCATAGACAGTCAAAGAACCTCCCTTTCCCAATCGATTTCAGTCTAAACCAATACAAAGGGAAGTCTCTCAACCTGAATTTGATTTTGATAATGAGTTATGTAATGTTAACATCAAGATCCCTTTGTTGCAGGATATCAAGGACATTCTCATCTATACAAAAATAGTTTGGGATCTATGTACTGAGAAGCAAACGAAGAAGCAAGACCCAAAGACCATCCAAGTTATTGGGTAGTTGGAAGATCTTATTCTTGGGAACATAACCATTCTGAAGTACGCGGATACAGGGAGTCCTGTCATCAAGGTATCTATTGGTAAAGTAAGCATTCCTAATACCCTTGTCAATTTGGGCGCTGCAATTAATGTTATGAAAAATGAAACAAAGGAAAGATTGTCACTAGAGGGACTTAGGCCTACTCCCATAGTTATTCAAATGGTAGACCAATCTTTGGTCAAACCAGAGGGTATGATTGAAGATGTAATCCTTTCTATTGATTCGTGGGAATACCCAACTAACTTTGTGATTTTGCAACTGAAGATTAAGCTGGGGGGATACCCCTTGATTTTTGGATGACCTTGGTTAGCAGTTATGGATGCATTCATCAATTGTCGGTTGGGAAACATGTACATTTCTAATGGTGAGCACAAGAAATAGTTGACTTTATACCCACCAACGCAACCCTTGTTGGAGACGGAGGATCTAGTATGGGTTGATAGTGACTTGGATGAGTCATTTCCCATCTTGACAATCGATCAAGCCTTAGACATGGAAGAACCTATTGAGGATAATATTTGTGTTAATTTTCTTGAGAATAGGTATGCATCTAATGAATCTTTTGAAAGCACGGTTCTCCATTCAGGTATAAATACTCGTCCTCTTAGAAAATTT
This sequence comes from Sequoia sempervirens, assembly GCA_007258455.2. Taxonomy (NCBI): domain Eukaryota; kingdom Viridiplantae; phylum Streptophyta; class Pinopsida; order Cupressales; family Cupressaceae; genus Sequoia; species Sequoia sempervirens. Next base: position 691,692,527 of record VDFB02270651.1, read on the forward strand.
CCATTGGTAGGTAGCTCACGATATTTCAACACTTTGTCACATTGCATCCATTGCTACCTCATAATTGTTTGTACAGTTTATTTTTATCTTCTAGAAATTCTAGTGATATGGCATCCACCTCCCAAGTACTAGCCATTAACTCACTTGCACAATCAGAAGCTACGAATTTTTTTCCTAATCACACACTTAATATTAATTCACAATTAACCATTGAACAAATCCAAGATCTCATTGCCATGCTTAAGGATAATAAAGATGCATTTGCTTGGGAATACCAAGATATGCGTAGCATTCATCCTAACACCTACACACACCATATTTACATTGAAGAAGGCAGTCGTCCAGTTAGGAAACCACACCAACGGCTCAATCCCGTCTTGCGTGAAATAGTTAAAGAGGAGTTACAAAAATTATTAAATGTTGGGTTTATATATCCTATTTCAGATAGTTAGTGGGTCTCTCCTCTAGATGTGGTTCCCAAGAAAAATGGTAAGTGGAGAATTTGTGTTGATTATAGAGCACTAAATAAAGCTACTAAAAAGGATCACTTTCCATTACCATTTATTGATCAAGTGTTGGACACTCTTGCAGGTAAGAAGTTCTTCTCTTTTCTGGATGGGTTCAGTGGCTACAACCAGATTCGCATAGCTCCTAAAGACCAGGACAAGACTACTTTCACTTGTCCTTGGGGCACTTTTGCCTATAATGTTTTGTCCTTTGGTTTATGTAATTCCCCTGCCACTTTTCAAAGGGAAGTTTTGAGCATTTTTGCGGATCTTGTAAATGATTGTGTTGAGTTGTATATGGACAATTTTACTGTCCATGGTAATACTTATGAAGAGGCTAAAAAGAATCTAGAAAAGGTACTTAGATGTTGTATAGAAACTAATTTATCATTAAGTCATGAAAAGTACCATATGCTTATGACAAAGGGGATAGTACTTGGGCATTATATTTCTTCTAAGGGTATTCATGTCAATCCCAAAAAGATACAGATCATTCAGGACTTGCCTACACCCACTATCCAAAAGGATGTGCATAGTTTTCTAGGCCATGCAAGGTACTATAGGAGGTTTATCCAAAATTTTAGTAAGATTTCCTCGCCCTTTTTTCTTTTCTAGTGAAAGATGTCATTTTCTCCTAGACACCAGAGTGTCAAGATGCTTTTGAAACCATTAAGAACAAGCTTGTCACCACACCAGTACTCAGAGGTAGGAACTAGGAAGTTCTACCTTTTAATATTTACACTGATGCCTCAAATTGTTCTATGGGAGCTATCCTTGGATAGAAAGAAGATAATCTCTTCTACTCCATTTACTACATCAACAAGAATTTCACATGGGCTGAGGTAAATTATACGGTAACTGAAAAGGATTTTTTAGCTCTTGTTTATGCAATTAATAAGTTTTGTCATTATATTACTAGATATAAAGTATTTGTTCATACTGATCATTATGCAATTTGATTTCTAATGAATAAACCTATTGTAACCGGTAGAGTTATTAGATGGTTACTTTTGCTTCAATAATTTGATATTACTATACTTGATAAGCCTGGTCGTGAGAATTTGGTTGCATACTTTTTGTCCAAGTTACAATAGCAAGATGATGAACCAATTCTAGTTGATTATGCCTTTCCAGATGGACATCTCTTTGCTATATCAGCAAAGAACCCATGGTACACTGACATGGAAAACTACCTAGTTACTTGCAAGTTCCCACCTCATTTTTCTTTGAGGGAACACCAAAAGTTGGTTGGACTCAGTGGTGATTATACATCGATCAATGGATTGCTCTTTCACCGTGGCCTTCACAATATCATGCACCGATGTGTGCCCAAAGATGATGTCTTCGACATACTTCATGCATGCCACACAAAACCCTGTGGAGGACATTTCTCCACTCAAAGGACTGCTTAGAAGATCTTAACTACAGGCTACTATTGGCCTACACTTCACAAGGATTGTAAACGCTATGTTCAACACTATGATAAATGTCAGCCTATGGGCTGATCCACGTGCTTAGATGAAATGCCTCTACATCCTCAATTGTCCATTGAGCCTTTTGAAAAATGGGGACTTTATTGTGTTGGGCCTATCAACCCACCATCTTAGAATAAGGAATACATCATTGTGTGCATAGATTATGTAACAAAGTGGGTTGAATTTGTTGCTTTGAAGCATGCCCGGGACACCAAGGTAGTTGAATTCCTATATTTTGAGATTTTTACCCAATTTGGTGTTTTGCATGAGATAGTTCTACATCAAGGTCCACATTTCACATCTAACCTCATTTTTTCTTTGGTTTATGAATATGAGATTCGACATCACAAATATTCACCTTACCATCCCCAGGCTAATGGCCAAGTCGAAGTCACCAACCGTGAACTCGAGAACATTCTTACCAAGACAGTTGTCCTCCATAAGAAAGACTAGGTTGCGCGACTTCCTGAAGCCGTGTGGGCCTATCACACTACATGGAAAACCACCATTGGTTTGACACCTTACGAGTTTTTCTATGGTAAGAGGGTTGTTCTTCCTATCAAATTTGAGGTAAAAACTCTTCACACCGCAAATCCAACTGGGTATGAACTTGTCTGATGCACATAAATAATGAATTGCACAACTCCACTCATTAGATGAACTTCACCAACAAGCGCCCTTCCATGCAGAGATTTCCCAGAACTAATGTCCTCTCTAGAATGATCATTTCATTTGACAACAGTCAATTCAACCAGGTGATTGGGCATTGTTGCATGATTCTTGTTTCTAGGAATTTAAGGGAAAGTTCCACACTTGGTGGCTCGGACCCTATGAAATTGAGGTAGTCTACAATAACGGGGTTGTCAAGATTCACATAGTGGACTCTGATCGCATGGATTTAGCTGTCAAGGATCACTAGTTGAAGTTGTATAAGAGGCCTCTCTCAAGGGAAGAGTTTGTCTTGAATCTTCCTAAGGAACTCCATCTACTTGACAAGGTTTTTGTGGCCTCTCCCAATACCATTTAGGTACTTTTAAAAAAAATGCAATAAAAGATCCAACAATGAAAACCTTCGGGCATTATTGGCCAATTAACGTTTGAAAATCAATTTCCAGCAGGCGTTAACTGCTAAATAAATCTTAGGAGTGAAAATCGGGTTCCCGACACTCCTAGGCGATGATAGGGAAAAAACCAGGATACTGGTGGTCTATCATCGAGATCAAAATATTAAAAAAAATAGAGAAAAGGAAAAAAGACAAGAAAATATCTATATAGCCTGAATAATTCTACAGGTACACAACTCTACCTTCCTGTCACTTTTGTGCCAGGTTCTGCTTTCATCTTTGCATTACAGTTGTCCGTTGATAGTGTAGGATGACCGACCCTTTAGCTCATCATTTTTGGGTTGCTCCTACCTTCTTCACGGTCACCACCATTTTTGGGTTGCTCCCACCTCACATTGTGCCACATTTTCTTAAGTGACCTTAGTTCCTATCTTTTTTTTGGATAGGATCTTTTGTCACTTGGTTCTATTCACTTCCGTCAGGTGATGTTTGCTTACTCAATAGTTTTCTGGTCCCACCTACCATCTGACCCTCTAGTCATTCTTCGGGGTCCATTCACATGCTCTTGTTGCCTATATGTCAGGGTATCATGTGTCCTAACCTCACCGTGATCATTTCTACCCGTGGCAGCCAGCTAGATGTACTTGCCTTGGTTATGATTGTCATGGTTCACCTGATGTATTTTCTGCTACGCAGTCTTCTTGACCCCATGAGGTGCCTTCGGTTTTCATGCTAACACTGTCAGGCTGGCAGTTCCCCAATGACATCAGTGCCATCTTTTTTTGGCTCCACTGTCCATTTCATTGTGTTTACTCCCACGTCACTGTTTTGTACCACCGATAATCATTGATATTGATATACATTGGTTTTTCTCTTTTCCTTGTTAATGTCATTATTACTGTTATAATCATGAGCTACTATGATGACATTAGTGTAGAACAATCTTTTCAAACATTGCAACACACTTTCCAAATTTAATTGCATGTTAACCTCGCATCACTTAAGTTACAATCGATAATTGATTACTATTCCCAACACCTATTTTCAGTGGCGGTTTCTGAGTCTACTATTGACTTTCATTTGTGTAGTTCTTCTGGTTGTGGAGACCTCCTGGTAGTGTCATGGCAGGAGAACATTGTCATCATTTTGAGCCTCCAACTATGGAAGAACCGAGGGCACCAGAGGCTACCAAGGCTTATAAAATATTCAAACAAGCAGGATGGCATGTATACTTTAAATGCTTAAGAGGGTATGATGAGAATATTGTGTGGGAGTTCGCAATAACCTGCCACAAAAAGGAAGCAAATGTCTGAGGATTAATAATTCCTTTCTGAGTGGAAGCCATAGCCGATGTCTCTAGGTTACCACTCTTAGGGGAGAAATATTTTTTGGATAAATCCAAACATGCCATGGACCTCAAACCTCTGTGCAAGAAGTTCCTAGAATGAGGGGAGTCTATTGAAATTGTCACTAGATAGGGCACAAAGTTAATCTCACTTTTGCGGCCCTCAGACAATGTAGCAAAACTCATCATTCAGTATATAACCTACGACAGTAGGTATGTATATGTTTATGCTAAGCAGTTTCACCTTATGAATCATTTGAGATGGGGAATGCTTGTGAACACGCCATATTTTCTTTACTCCTTTGTAAACCAAATGTGAAAAGCAGTTCAAAAGGGGCATGAAAACTCATTAGCTCACCATGGCCTCATTAAATTGTTAATTGTGAGGGAATTGAAAAAACTCTCTCCTCCATGGGATTGGGATTCACTTCTTGGTGAGGACACCCCAAATAACTTCGTAGAGGAGCATTATCCTATCAACCCACCTAGTTCTTCTGAAAAAGAGGGTTTTGTAGGCATAGAATCATATAAGGGCAGTAATAATGAAAGTTCTTCAGAAGAACATAGTGAAGACCTAGGAACAAAAGAACTTTATGGTGATTCCCCTAAACCTGCAAAGAGGAAGGTTTCCAAGAAGGGTATCAAGAAAACCCTAGCCTCAAGTAGAAAATTGACCAAGAGATCTCGTGTTACGCCTACTAGTAGCAAGTTTGTCAAAACTAGCACACCAAACTGGGAAACTAGGGGTAAGCGAAAAAGGCATAGCAAGACATCCTCAGTCTCCCTTGGATCTTCAAATAAACAAGCTTTGACTACTCCTGGTGACAAAGAGAAATCACCCACTAAGGAAAATCCACCAACTAAAGAGAAGTCACCTGCTTCTATAGCTGAAAATTTGGAAAATCTAGCAAATGTAGCTAGCAATGTTCTAGGTTTTGAACAATCAAAAGAAGTGGATGATCTCATAGTCCTAAGTGTTGCGTATCACAAAACTAGAAGGTTAGTGAATGCTTCTAGGGAGCTATGAAGGAGAAATATAAGCAAGACAAGAGAGGAACCTATGAATACTAATGAAAATGAAACTAAGTGTGAACAAGAAACCCAAATCCTTCAGTCTCGTCCTTCAGTTTTAGGGCAAGTAGTGATAGCCACATAAGAAGGAAAAATAATGGAACCCTTTTGTAGAGAAGGGGGATTCACTACTCATGAGTTCTCTTCATTCAGAGAGCCTCACAGGGTGAACTTCCCTAAACTACCTCAAGGAACAACACAAAAGTTCTAGAATCAAAAAGAGCATATCACAAAGGTTTTCTAGACAAACTGACAAGCTCTCAACCAAAGGATGACAATGCAAAATATGGATGATAGCGCGATGTGCTAGTGTCTCAGAGGTGTGCTAGAGTCTCTTACAGACCTAGAACTAATTTTATCATAGGAAAACAACAAAGTGACCACCAACAATCAAATTTCTAAGAACTTATAGAATGTAGGAAAATGACAAAATGTGATAAAGTTGAAATGAAGTGAAATAGAAATGATAAAAGAAAATAAGAGATAGAAAGGAAATGCTCACAACCATGCAAGTGATGAAGCCTCCAACAAATGTATGTCTTCAATACTTGCATGTGTAATATCTGGAGAAAATGTTGGGGTTGTATAGGGGTTTGCCTCAGTCAAACCCCCATTTTGGTGTTCCCACCTCCACGGACAACCAAAAAGATAGAAAGAGTGAGAAGTAAACAAATGTGATGTGATAAAAGTAAACCCCACTCGAGGAGGAGAACCTATATCACAAAATGTAGGTGATAACAGCAATCCCAACTCGAGCAAGAGAACCTATATCATGAAGTATAGATGCAATAGATAGGGGATGTGGAATCCCAAGATGCTAGCAAGCATGAAGTGAAGGAGATAGAGTTGCAAGGCTTAAGGAAGCTAAAGAGGGAGATAGAGAGAGTTGCAAGAGCCAAAAGTGGGCTACAAAGGATTGTTGTGAGAGCTTGAAAGTGTTGCTATAGCAAGCAAGGAGAGCTATGCAAGTAAGATATGAGAATGTCCAAGAAGGAGAAGAAGTAGAAGCTAGAAGTTGGAATGAAGCTAGAAGTGAAGCTACTATAAATAGTTGTATGAAGCTATGCAAGCAAAAGCTGGAGAGTAGAAGGCTAGAGTCAAAGCTAGAGAGAAGTTAGAAAGATTCAGAGAGAGAAAATGAGGTGAAAAGATAGCATTTAAGGAAGGAAAAGTAGCTTCCCAAGCCATTACAAGGCATCTCAAGTTGTTACCACTGACCAAAGGAGGTGACAAGTGGCAAGCATGCACGAAAATGGTTGTTTAAATATTGAAACATCGTAGGACGCTAGCGTGGCGCACAGATATGCGCACGGCATGCTAGTGTCCAGACACATCATGCTACAAAACAACACAAACAAGAAAAGCACAAGGTTCAATGCAAAGCTGACACGTGAGGGTAGCTACTGAAAAGGGGTGTTGAACATCCTAAAAAGGGAAAAAGGCTGATGCAAGGGCTAAAATGAGCCTACTCAAGTTGCTAAGGGAGTGGACACTAAAGTAGATGCAAGAATGTATGTGAAATTGCAAGAGGTGCAATTTTACGACATTACATTTTTTCCCCACTTTAGCGAGCATATGAATCTAAGCTAATATGCATGCTAAAGGAAGTCTACATAAATAACACCATATGCCAAAAGGATACTGTAGAGGAAGCAAATAACTCTTCGAACCACAAAAACATGCCCCCAGGCTGAAGACCTACAAAATAGATGCATTAGACAAGAAAAACCTGCACAAAATAACAATGTTAGCACACAAAAAACTAAAGGATTTGAGTCAGCAAAGTGAAAGAGACCTCGATGTAGAAGGTTGTCTCAGTACTATGTGTCATCCCCAAATTAAGAAATAACACACTTAGAAGAATTCTTAAAATGAAGAGAGGAAGGGCATATACTCAGGATGAAGAAGATGCAAGTATTCGATCCAGTATACACAAGAGAAGAGAAGAGAGAAAAAAAATTAAGAGGGAGAAGCTAGAAAGGAATGAGAATTCCAAAAGAGATGGCTCCACAGGTCCTTGGACCCAAGGAGAGTTGAACAAAAGCAATATTAGCTCCGCGAAACTACAAAGTTGCACAAAGCGCACAAAAGGACCTTAGACCAACGATGGACAAATCCCACATGATGAAAGCATCTCACAGGCCCGCACACCTACAAGAAGGTATCCACCAAGATCTCTCACATGAAGGAAACCTAGAGAAAAAAAGCACCTTACAGGCCTGCAGACCTCTAAGGAGGCACCCCCCAAGATCTCTCACATGGAGGAAACCAAGATGAAAGTGCCTTACAGGCCCACAGACCTGCAAGGAGGTGTTCCCCAAGATCTCTCACATGAGGGAAACCCAGATGAAAGCACCTTACAGGCCTGCAGACCTACAAGGAGGCATCCCCCAAGATCTCTCACATGGAGGAAGCCTAGAGGTGTAAGCAACTTACAAGCCCGCAGACCTGCAAGGAGGTATCCCCCAATATCTCTCACATGGAGGAAACCCAAAAAAAAAGAGACTTCGTAGAGTTGTGTTAGAAAGCGGCTTTACAGGTGCACCTGCAAAGAAACATGTTTACCCACAGATAAAGAATGTTAGGAAAGCTTGATGTAAAGGAGCTCTATAGGTTCTCAGTCCTGCAAAGCAAGACTAATCAGAGAAGCCTGTGGCGACCACAAACTGTGTTGCAAGATAGTCACAAAAAAGAAAGGTCTAGTCGGGCTTCCCCCAAGTTAGATGCAAAGATATGAAATAGGTCTATTAAGGTTGCCCCCAAGCTAGATGCCATAGAACTCATTTTATATAAAAGCTTTCAAAGGGGCTCCCTCGGGAACCCTTCAAGAGAAAAGGGGTCCACTAGAGGGACGCTTTGTTTGAAAGTGTATAAAGAGGAAAAAGGGGATCCTTAAGAAGGACACACATCTCCAAAATGAGTTGTCACTTCCCCCAACATACAGGGGAAGAGAACCATGCAAGATACTTGGAACATGCAGGATAGAGGTAAACCTCAATATCACTTGTCATTTGAAGAAAAGGCAGGTGCATTAGGAAATAAATGAGTGATGGTACCTGAATCACGAAGTTGTATTTTATATTTCAAGGCCTTACATTCACTAGTGGAATGGCCAAGCACTCGATGGTATGCACAAAAAGAATGTTTTGTTTGATCATGCTTATGAAATTTCTTACTTGTAGGAGAAGGAAGAGTGATCAAGCGGGTTTTTAGAAGCCTCAAAAAAATATTCTCTTTCTTAGACAAAGAATGAGGAGCAGGAAGAAACCCTTTCTCTTGTGGAGAAGAGCTAGACTGCTCACAAGAAGAAGATACGAAGATGGAAGACAACAGAGGATCCTCACAGAGAGTATTATTTCAGAAAAATGGATCATACTCCTCTACGGGATCACCATCATCCTTCTTCATAGGACTACCAAAATTAACCTCCTTAACATAAGTGTGATCATCTTCCTCAGAAGGAGAATCAACACTAAGAACATTATAATTTACACTATCCTGCGATACAAAAGAATGACCATCTTTGATAGTGGGTTTAGATGATGTTATTGGAACATCTAAGTGGATCAGGTTGACTTTACATTCCCTAATGAAGGAATCTGTAAAGTCTGGAGAAACCCAATCATCACCAAGACATGCATTATCTTGAGAAGAGGTAGGAGCAGACTTGAGATTTCTTGCTTCAGAAGAATCTTCCTCAGGGACATCTATCTCAAGAGCATCCTTTGTAGTAGGTACCACTGGAGTGGATGTCAACACACCAGAAGATACTAAAGGGATAAGAGTAGGCACAACCGAAACCTAACCAGCAGGTTCCATTTCACATAAGTGCATAGCCTCAGGGTCATCCTTGAGTGTGACTACTCGATTATTGCAAATGAACTTAATAGATTTTTGCAAGGTAGATGAGACTGCACCCATAGCATGAATCCACTGTCTACCAAGAAGAAGGTTATAAGGTAACTTTTCTGACATGACATATACAAGAGTATGTACAGTAATGAGTCCCAACCTCAAAGGCAAGACTATCGTGCCTAGGGATTATTGACCAACATTATCAATCCCATGAATGTCAAAAGAAGAAGTATTAAGAGAAGATGAATCAATATTAATCTTAGGCAATAGATCAATGCTACATACATTGAGTGTCGAACCGGCATCAATGAGATTACATCTAATGCCAATTTTATTAATGTTAACTATGATCATTAGAGGATCCGCTTGTTTATGCACATCCGGGGGCAGAAGTTCTTGTGGATAGAATGTAATATTTGGTGAATCTGCACGAATATGAGCTATCAACGCATTAGCATCCATCGGCCTGGTAGAGACAAGCAAGAGGATATTTTGCAAGGCTTCCTAAAGCATACCTTGATAAACCAAAGAAAACTCAAGCAAGTCCCACAATGAAATCTTAGCCAGAGTAAGTTGGAGTTGCTTGACAAGATCACCATCACTGGGTACTTTAGTCATAGGTTTAGGTGCTTGAGGAAGGATTTTTTGTTTATTCATACTATTCTCATAAGTATGGGCTATCGCTCTGTAAGAGGGAGCCATAGAAGGAGCAAGAGAATCGCTATCAAATGGAACAACATTAATAGAACAAATCCTTTTAGGAGAAGGACTAGTTGGAGTCATGTAAATGACTGGTCTCTTAAGCCTTTGAGGGGCAGTAGAGACATAGATTATATTCACAGACTCATCACAACTAGTGGAATAATTATTTGAAGAAACATTCTCAACATCGATTCAAGGAGGATCAGATGTGGAAGGAGGTTCTTCATTCACTAATGCATCATCTCTAGAAGAGAGTGCATCAGAACAAAGATGAGATTCATCATTCACCAATGCAACGTCTCTGAAAGATAGTGCATTGGGATGAAAAGATTTATCATTCACTAATGCATCATCTCCAAAAGAGAGTGCATTGGAATGAAGAGAAGGTAGAGTAACATTAAGAAAGGTATCAATGATTTCATCTTCTTGCAACAAGATATCCTTCAAAGCAAGAGGACTCTTGTGAGAAGGATCAAAGACACCAAGAGACATGGGAAAAGCCAAGTCACTATCACATGCATGAAATGGAATATCATTAACAGTTTGAATAAAACTAGATACTAAACTAATAGAAGAAGATATTAAAATCATTTTGGCGAAAGAACTAAGAAAAACCGAAAATCTAGATTTTCTAATTTTTTCAATATTTTCTAGGTTCTAGTAATTTGTGTTTTTGGAGGTCTTTGGAGAAGAATTTGAGGTCAAAATTTGCGTTGGTCCCTAAAATTCAATAGCCAAAGGCATAGTATTTTAGGGACTGAACTAGTTCTCTAGGAGACCTTTCCAATGGTACAAATGGTTCTGAATTCTGAGCACCGAGTCAAAAGTTATGACCCTACCAAGTAAGGGAAAATAAATTCCTAGTTTTTTGAAAAATACCCTCTTCATGTCGAGTTCACCAAAATGTAGAGAAGGGGGATTCGCTATTCACGAGTTCTCCTCATTCAGAGAGCCTCATGGGGTGAACTTCCCTAAACTACCTCAAGGAACAACGTGAAAGTTCTAGAATAAGAAAGAGCATATCACAAAGGTTTTCTGGACAAACTGATGAGCTCTTAGCCAAAGGACGTCAGCACAGAATATGGACGACAGTGCGGCACGCTAGCATCTCGTACGGACCAGGAACTAAGTTTTAAACAAGAAAACAAAAAAGTGACCACCAGCAATCAAATTGCTAAGAACTTACAAAATGTGGGAAAATGACAGAATGTGATAAAGTTGAAATGAAGTGAAATAGAAATGATAAAGAAAATAAGAGATAGAAAGGAAATGCTCACAACCACGCAAGTGATGAAGCCTCCAGCAAATGTATGTCTTCAATACCTGCATGCATAATATCTGGAGAAAATGTTGGGGATATATAGGGGTTTTCCTCAGTCAAACCCCTGTTTTGGTGTTCCCACCTCCGCAGACGACCAAAAAGATAGAAAGATTGAGAAGTAAGCAAATGCGATGTGATAAAAGAAAACCCCACTCGAGGAGGAGAACCTATATCACAAAATGTAGGTGATAAAAACAATCCCCACTCAAGGAGGAGAACCTGTATCACGAAGTATAGATGTAATAGATACGGGATGTGGAATCCCAAGATGCTCGCAAGCATGAAGTGAAGGAGATAGAGCTGCAAGGCTTAAGGAAGCCAAAGAGGGAGACAAAAAGAGCTACAAGAGGCAAGAGTGTGTTGCAAAGGATTGTTGTGAGAGCTTGAAAGAATTGTAAAGAGAGCTTGAAAGTGTTCTTGTATCAATCAAGGAGAGCTATGCAAGTAAGATAGGAGAATGTCCAAGAAGGAGAAGAATTAGAAGCTTGAAGCTGGAATGAAGCTAGAAGTGAAGTTGTTGTAACAAGTTCTATGAAGTTGTGCAAGAAAAAGCTAGAGAGTAGAAGGATAGAATCAAAGTTGGAGAGAAGTTAGAAATATTTAGAGAGAGAAAATGAGGTGAAAAGATAGCATTTAAGGAAGTAAAAGTAGCTTCCTGAGCCGTTACAAGGCATCTCAAGGCAATACCACTGACCAAAGGAGGTGACAAGTGGCAAGCATGCACAAAAATGGTCATTTAAACATTGAAACATCGCAGGATGCTAGCGCGGCGCACAAACGTTCGCACAGCATGCTAGTGTCCGAATATGTCACACTACAAAACAATACAAACGAGAAAAGCACAAGGTTTGATGCAAAGCTGACATGCGAGGGTAGCTGCTGAAAAAGGGGTGTTGAGTATCCTGAGAAGGGAAAAAGGTTGATGCAAGGGCTAAAATGAGCCTACTCAAGATGCTAAGGGAGTGGACACTAAAGCAAATGCAAGAATGTATGTGAAATTGCAAGAGGTGCAATTTTACGACATTACACCTTTTATGAGAATGCACAGGGTATGGAGGAAGGGTTTATGTCACATGAGGAGAATATTCATATTGATACTAATATTCAAGACTTTCATGTTGAACTGACACCTGAAGCCACTGTCAACCTTACAGAACAAAGGACCACTGAATTATCTCCCCAAATGGAAAAGTAGGAGTTGAATGCACTAGTTGACAATGAGCAAGAACCTATGGAGACACCCCCAACTAGAAATCAAGAAGCAGAGGAAGAATTCAAGAAGGGGAATCCTTTGTTAACAAATGAGGAAATTTGTGACCTACAAAACTTGGTAACTAAACTGATAGAGGAGAATCCTTTGTCAGCAAAAGAAGAGATACAAGGTTTGCAAGATTTGGTAGCCAAGTTAAAGGAGGAAAATCAAGCACTGTAGGATTCATTGGCTAGGGTGACTGAGGAAAATGAGGCCCTTCAAAGATAGGTTTTGGATGCATTCTCTCTCGATTCCTCACAGACAGAAGGGATTCGGAAACTTAAGGCAACACTTGAACAGACAAATGCCTCCAGAACGTCCCTCATGACCATTCAAGAACATGAAAAGTAGATGCAAGAATTATACCAGTCATGTGTTACAGAAGTCATTGACACAATGCAAAAACTAGCTCCTTTTTCTCCTGGTTTTTACTTTATACTCTTTTGCATGAGGATATGCAAAACCCTAAGCTGGGGAGAATGATGAGGGTGAAATATGTCTTTGTTTTACCTTTTTATTTGCCTTTAAACCTTGTCATTTTGTAGTTATTTTTGTTGCTCCTGTCACCATTTGTTAATGAACTAAAGATGTTTTATAAAATACAAGGAAAGATGAAAACCTATGAATATGTTGAAATCCTTTGATTATTTATTGATTTTCTCTATGATTTTGGTAGTAGGGGATGCTTAATTGATGACGCGTGGATGAGGGCATCACTGGAATGGATTTGAAGACATTCAAGAATTATTTGTCATTTTGGTTAAACGTGTGTTGAGTTGTATTTATCTATTTTAAGTTGTTATGCCATTTTGAAATGATGGCAAAAGACTCCCAACTATTTTTTATTATCTTTTAAGGTTGTTGGTCGCAGGCCGAAATGACCAAAGACTCTTCTATGTTTTTATTTAGTAGTGTTTATAAGTTTAATCGGTCTATGGTATTTATAAATATGTAAGTCAAGACTCAATCGATATAGATGATAATAATATTATTGCTACATATCTTTGTTTTGCAACTTAAAATACTGTGAAGTTATGTGAATGAATGTTGGTTAGTGTGGAGTAGCTTGTGTGTGTGAGACCCATCACCGATAGTCGAAGAAGGTAGGGCCCACTTCATCGACTACCCGATGATTACTATAGTAGGATTGCATCATGTGGTAATAAGTGTTTAGTCTTACATTTATTTCTCTGTGATCAAGCTAGTTTGCAATTATCATTGTTTACTATTAATGGGTATGAGTTTCATTCGGTAGACTACATTCGATAAATATTAATTGGTGTGGTTATCAAATGTGCATGAATAAATTTTTAGTGTGTTTCATTTCAGTTCTTCCTTTTTATTATATTTTGTTCATGTGTAATAGTAATAATGTTTACTATCTTTTGTTAATCAGTTTTTGTTGTAGAATGTGTGAATATAGGATCCTATCACAGAATTGACGGGAGGACTAAGAGTCAGATTGTAGAATAAACTTAGGAAAAATAATTGTATTCATCCACATTTGACTTTCTAGGTTCAGCCCTTAGGAAAACAACCCCAATATCTTTCACAAGTTCACGACCCCCGGATTGACATCGAGGAATAAATTGAGGAAACTTCAGAACACTCAAGGATTGATTCAGACTCATCTACTCAAATTAAGATAGAATTACAAGGATAGCTTTACCCATCATATCAACCATAGTTTAATCCAATCACTAATCATAGAATCCAAGGGCCTTATCATTCCATTGGGCATAGAGTCATGAAAGGGGTCAACAAAATTGGGCCTCCCAAGGGAAAAACAAAATATGTGCAGGCCTATAATTGGAGGAAAGCATGGAAACTAGGAACATGCATTCCCTTACGGAGAATGTAGGGTGTGCAAAGGCACTTGTGGAAAAAAAAATTTACAATATGTACATGAGAACTCAACACTTATCAAAAATAAGGTTTGAGATGAATCCCATTTACTGAGATCAGGAGAATCTCACCATCCAACCTAGAAAGATGGAATGCATTGGCCTCCTTGCAACTAGTGATGACATATGGACCACTCCAAATGGCATAAAACTTGGAATTTCTTCCAGCTTTAGCTCTGTCTGCATCCCATTTCAACACTAGATCTCCCTCTTGGAACACTCTATGAAATATTTTTTTGTCAAAAAAAATTGACATGTGCTTGATGTATTTCTATGACTTGAATAGATTTGTTCCTTGTCTCCTCTAGCTCCAAGAGTTCAACCATCCTTGTTGTCATAGCATCATTATCTTCTAACTCCAGTTGATGTGCCAACTCAAGGGAAGGAAGCTCTAATGATAATGGTAACCTTGCTTCCCTTCCATAAATGAGCATGAAGGGGAAATTACCAATTTCTCTTTTAGGAGTAATTATATTAGCCCAAAGGGTTGTCTTTAACATGATATGCTAGACCCTTTGGTTGTCTTCAATGGTCCTCTTGATAATTTTGATCAAATTTTTATTTGAAGACTCAGCCAAGCCATTACCTTGAGGATAGTAATTAGATGAGGTCTTCAAGTAGATGCCATGCTTCATTGCCCAATCATTGATCTGAGCACTAGTAAAATCCTTGGCATTATGTGAAATGATGGTGGAAGGAGTGTCAAATCTGGTAACAATTCCATCAAGGAATTCTAAAATTGAAGCATCGGTGGAATATTTCAAAGTAATTGCCTCTGTCCACCTTGTAAAGTAATTTGTGGTTGTTAAAATCTGCTTATAACCAACACTTGATGGTGGATTTATCATGCCAATAAAATCCAAACCCCATTAAGTGAATGGCTGATCAACTTGAATGGGGTTAAGAGGGAGGGAAGCCAACCTTTGCTTTCACTAGTACATAAACAACACTAAACTACTGAAAAAACTACTAAAAACTACTTATAAATGACTGAAATTGGTCACGTGACCATTAGTAGTTTATTGCAAGTCATTTATAATGCGACCAAATTGATGACTAAACCATTTTTAGTCATTTATTTGTTGTTTTGATTGATCGATTTGGTAGTATATTTAGTTGTTGATTTAGTCATTGATTTATAATTTGGTCACTTATTTAGTCTTTTTTTCCATGGATATATTTAGTCATTGATTTAGTCATTGATTGTTGTAATCTAGTTATTTTTTATTCACTGATATATTTAACTAGTCACTTATTTAGTTGATTTAGTCATTGATTGTTGTAATCTGGTCACTTATTTAGTTATTTTTTATTCACTGATATATTTAGTCATTGATTGTTGTTAACTAGTCACTTATTTAGTCATTTTTATTCATTGATTTATGTGCATTGGTAGTGTATTTAGTCGTTAATTTTAATCATCATTTTGATCAATTTGGTAGTATATTTAGTCACTTTTATTCATTGATTTCACTGGTCATATATCTAGTCATATTTATTCATTGTTCACTGATTTTTGTCAGTTGGTAGTATATTTAGTCAATTTAATTATTAATTGATTTCAATTAGTAGTATATTTAGTCATTTTAATTGATTGATATTTGAGGATTTAAACATAAAACATAGAAATACACATCAATCATCAATTGCACACAATAAGACAACCATTGAGAAGGAAAAATTGATGAACTTTATTAATAAAAGAAAGGTGTTCTAGTTACAACTTAGAAATAGAGTATTACAATTTTTTATTTTTAGTCACAAGATTGAAAATCTGAGTTACAATATTGCATAGAAATGACTGCAAGAAATAAACTTCTCGAAAAAACTTCTGCAATGATGGAAACGCATGCTTGGAGCCCTTCAATGTGAGAACATGCCCCTTTCATCTCTTAGAACTTCTACAACGTGGTCAATCTTCCTGGAGCAAGTTGTAACATGTAGAATCCAAGAAGGAGAGTGTTGATTGTATCCCATATATGAAGCTCTCTCCTTCAATGCAGTCAATAATAACCCAGCTTGAATATTTCCTCCTTTATATGCAATGTGTCATCTAATATGAGCAATAGGGTGCTGCCTTTTCTGCCATGAACAAAGTTGTGCCTCAATACAACCAATAAAATTACTATTAGTGTCGATTCAAAAAGAATAAAAGTACATTGTATATTGCAAGTTTACAAAATTTCAAACACATCAGAAAGATAAATCAATTAAAAAATTGTAGCCTTGTCAATAAATGCCTTAAACAGAGTGTTCAACATAGGCCTAAAATATGCATATTGAACCCTTGATTTTATAACCTTGTTCAAAGTTTAAAAAAGGTGATATGCTCAAATTATAGAATGAAATTGACATTATAGAATGAAGGCTATCAACACTAATCAGACTGGAACAACATTATCAACAAAAATTTCTTGGAAACTAATCCCAAGAATGCCATCAGACTTAATTAGACAACAAAAATTTCAACCCTAGTTCACGTGTTGTCTAAGTAAAGACCTGCACCATGGAAGAATCCATTTATACATAAATTCCAAATTAAATTGATGAGAAAAGATCTTTGATATCAAACCGGGAAGCATTAACATCCAAAAATTACTAACCTAGTGTTTCACAAGTTTCCAGACTATGACATCATCTTTACTTAAGAAACTGAATATTGATCCATTGCCATATTGAATCTCACAGGATTCTCCTTCACAAACAAAAAATGATATATATTAATTTTTTAGCAACTTCTTTGATATCCCCATGTAAGCAGACTAAACTAAGTGAGGTTGAGGGTTTGAAGTAGAGTACCATGTTCTTGGTATGTGCTTGACTTTGATGACTTGTATCTTGACTAAAAATAGCAAGCTAGTTGCACTGTAAAATCATTGTTAATCATTATTATAAAAATAACCACAAAATTCTCTTTAATTAAAATAATCCTTCTAGATATTTTAGTTAATTTCTAAGAGAGCTAATTTCACTATCCAAACAACCATCAATCTATTTACTATATATAATTTCCCAAAATTCAGAATTTGAATGTAATGAAACTAACCATAATTACCAAAGATTTGACACCAAAATATAGTACAAAATGAATTGTTTGAAAGAATGCCTCAAAGAGATGTCATCTCATGGAATGAAATTATATGATTGTAGAATGTGCACAAAATGGATTTTGTAAGGAAGCTCTCAAAATCTTTGAATTAATGAAGCACTCTGGAACACTGACATTGTAAGCTTTGCTTGTGTTCTAGATGCATGCAGTCATGCAAGTTTAGTGGATGAGGGTTGCACATACTTCACACGTCAGTAACCCTTATTGTATTACATATATAGTTGATCATTAGGTGTGCATGGTTGACTTTTGTGCCCGTGTTGGCTATCTTGAGGACACCCAAAACATTATTACTGAGATTCTAGTTAAACCTTTGGTGCATGTGGATCACATATGAATATAGGTTGAGTATTCCAAAAACACTATTTTTTAGTTGGATCCTAAAAATTTTGCAACTTATGTTCTTCTCTAAAACATCTGTGCAGAAGCGGGCAGGTGTGGTGAGGTTCAAATATTAAGGAGATTGATGAAATATAAAGGAATTAAAAAGATACCTGCATGTAGTTGGATTGAAGGGCATAAAATGGTACATGCTTTTTTGTGTAGGAGATAGATCACATCCACAAACATGGGAGATCTATGCAAAATTGGAGAAATTGGATTGGCAAATGAAGGCAGCAGGGTATTTCCAGATTCAAGACTTTTACTTAATGTTGTGGAATAGAAGAAAAAATAATCATTTATTTGCCACCATAGTGAAAAGTTAGCAATTGATTTTGGTTTGTTAAACATGTCCCTTGGTACAACTATTAGAGTTGTTAAGAACCTTCGAGTATGTTTTGATTTTCACACTGCATCTAGTTTCATCTCCAACATTGTTGCAAGAGAAATTGTTTTGAGAGATGTGAACCATTTCCATCATTTTAAACAAGGACAATGTTCTTGTGGAGAATATTGGTGTTGCTAAATGAAACAATTTGAAAAATAGGCTTACACTATAATAATGTGCACTACATCAGATATCCAGTAATAACGAAGGGACATCCAACAAAGCATAAGAACATGGATTTTTTTGTCATATGTTGTAGTTACAATTTCCTTGCTAGACATACATGAAAATGTGGAAGCAATATACATAAGGCAAGTGAACTATTTCAAAAAAATTCCTCAAAGAAATGTGATACTTTGTTTGATAGTTTAACCGTGATACCACATTGTTTTTACTTGATCCTTGCGATGATGCAGGATGTTACCGCTACATCACACTGTTATTGCATGGCCTTCATGGTTAATGTGGGATGTTACCACTACACCGCATCGTGTCTTCTTGATTCTTGCGGGGATGCAGGAGAAGTATTTGATTTACTGCCATACCACACATTTATTGCTTGGCCTTCGTGGTAATGCGGGATGTTACCGCTACACCGCACCATGTCTTCTTGGCTCTTGCAGTATGACAATATTATGAGACTTGTCACAACAATATTATGAAACTTGTCACAACCATCTACTACCTTGACACAACAGTCTTATGAAACTTGTCAATATTTATGGGCACCTTTTAAATTACATTCAGATCTATAAGGAAACTATCCTATAGGGATTATTGTCCCAAGAAACATGGCAATGGTTACACCAATAAATAGTTAACTAGAAACCATGAATTTTCAATGCATAATGGAGAATATATAGAGAGTTAAGTCAGTGAGAAAACATCCTTGGAGAATTGTCATCAAAAGTATGACAATCTAAGAGTTCATAGTAGAAAATCATATACCCTCAAAGACCTAACAGTCATAATAGACCTAGTGATAGCTTTCAGAGTCATAAGAATTAATTCATAAGAGAATAGATGCAAGAGCGTGAAAAGACACTGAGATGGAAGGGAAGTTGGTAGAGTTGAAGAATCATACTTGTAGTGAGAAGGTAGGGAGAACAAAGTAATTTACAATCAAGAGCATCATGGCAATTTCTTAGGTGACTATATTTGGGCAAGGAGAGAACTTAGTGACAACATTACGATCAAAACAATAAGGATACTCAAAACCCTACCAAACCCTAGGGCCTTTTTCATCACCTTGTAGAGATCTCAAACATGCATGAAACTATTTCACAGGAGGGCATGAGACTAAATTCATCTCTATTTTTTATGACATGTTTTTGATCTACTCTTTGCATAAGAGGATAGGCTAGCTTGAGTTCAAAAAGCCTTGAAGATGAGTTGAGATTAGAAGGACAACATATGAAGAAAACACTAGCATAATGAGATTTACATATACTAGGCTCTATTATCACAACACAAACTAGAATTAAATGCACAAAAAGTAACAAAAATTTAGATTTACAAGTGATGAAAAGAAGTAAATGGAAAGTATATTATGCTGAATTTATTTTAAAAAAAAAAATAATCATTAACTATCCAATACAATCTAACAAGATACAAATATACAATGAAATATTATGATTAACAAAATGATAATTTTAACGGTTATCTTAAGGTAGAAAAAAAAATTGTGCATGTGAAAAATAGCATCCTTAAATTATTTTGAACAAATAACATTTTCATTTACATCATTTTCAAACAATAGTTTTTTAGATCTGTCCATTTGTACAAAAAGCAAATCAAATCTGCAACGATCTCAAAGATCTGAAGGTTTAATAATCTAATATTTTTAGATCTATTCTTGGGTGTATCCTGCATCTCAATATGAAAAGGACCAAATATTTTTCTCCAATAGGGTAAACACATGGATCATTATGATAGATTTTTTTGACCATAAAGCTTATTTTTCGTAGATTATAGAATCTATAAGAAAGTTGTTTTTTTTGCAGAGTTATCTCCCTTGTGAGACTCCTCCAGCTCTGTTAAAGTGGAGGAATGAGGAGCTACCAAGCCTGATAGGCGCTGGAATAGGGAAGAGAGAAGAGTGGGACAAGGTAGCATGGAGGTATTAATGAGCCATTCACATCACTGTGAAGGCCCAACAACAATCGTCAGTGTTGTGGTGGTTGTGCAAAAGTTTTTGTGAAGGATTTGGTGATCCGAAGTGGAACTTGCAACTACAATATATGATAAAAATCCACTTGGTGATCATTATTAGAGAGTTGCAAATTGTGAATTGTCCTCTGTCCTATAGGAATGAGAAAGGAAGAACACTGTCAAACAGTGATTGAATCATAAAAAATAGTCCAGAAATAATGAAATTTATTGTCAAATGGTGACAAAGATCTATCCTCTAAGTCATTTGCACATGGTGATTGAGAACACAGTGAGTAAGAAGTAAAAGAGCACTGGATCATAGCACTACAAAATGGTCATGAGTTATGCAATGAACTTCATTGTTCCTTTAAACACAAAGGAGATCAAGATAATAACCAACATATTGATGTGCATAGAGAATGTTCATGGAGTGCAAACTTCCTTACAAAGCAATTACCACAGCAGAGTTTGAGGTGAATTGCACCTGCTATTTTATGTTGATATGGATATGTTCTAACCTGTAGTTAATTGTTGTAGCATAATAGATGGGATAAATAGTTGTTCATATACCATTGTTTCAAATTCAAAATTGTTATACCTTATTCTAGGAGAAAATCACAGGGGGAGTCTATACATAAGACACCATTGTTTCAAATTCAAAATTGTTGGCTCTTTCACAATTTTTTGCTTCATTTATTTGTTCTAAGACAACCTATTGTATAGAAGATACTCTCAAAATCACAATAAAATCCTTTATTTCGAGATGACTATTCAGAATCTTCCCATCATAACAATGAACAAAAGCATCAGTCATTAACCTAAACTTTGCAAGAGTTTCATCAAATTCTACTTTTCCACTGTCTTTTCTATTCTAAATTTTATTTCCAATTTCATCCATGAAGAAATTCCTTAGCCTGTAGATCCTGCTGTTAGCCATAACTTTACCAGGTGTCAAGGAACTTCCTCTATTGGATATTTAGAAATTCCTATACTCAGGTTCTACTTCTGAGCGAAAACACTCAGAAGTGTTTCAGACGGGCTCAAGGTACTCTCCAACCTGGTTATGTCACTAATAGCAATCTAAGTTTTCCTGAACCATCCATACCTGAACATTGCATCACAATATATTCTTCCTGCACATAAAAATTCAACATATTAACCCCTTCTAAATAAAACTCAAAATCATAAAACCATAATTAATAAATCATTTTAGTTTCAGAAAGAATCCAATGTCATTTACTATCAAAACAAAAGTTGTATAAATCACAAAAAAACCATGAAGCCATCCTTCCAAAGAGAAAATAAGCAATGCAAGGACTTGAGCAATATAAGTCCAAAGGTTTATGCTGTAACAGTAATGGAATCACCATAAGAGAACAACTGAGGAACAAATTCTTGTGACTATAATTATGTGATTCATAACTCTATTGGTAATGTGGCACAATTGTGCTATAATAAATATATGATGCATTCATGTGTGACCCAAATTTAATGTGGCTATGTTGTGATAGAAATGGAGGCACTCATATGAGCACAATTCATGTACAAATCATTGTCATCACAATTAGGTGTCTATCATCATTGGGTGCATTTAGGTTGACTCAAGTTTAATAGGTTACAATGTAATGATAGCATGATCCAAAAGCGATTACCTCTTGCTACAATACAGAGCCTATAACTCTGGTTGATATGCAGAGTGGTTGTGTTATATCAATTATGTAGTGCATTCAAGCACAACCCATGTTTAATGGACTATTCTAGAGAGTGATCAAGATTTTCTAAACCTTATGAATTTTACTTAAAAGTGTACATCTTAAACTACATATCAAGTTTGTTACATACTTGAATGAAATCTTGGGTTACCACAAACTATAATAATGTGATATGCTAATAACCATTATGGAAAGTATTAAAGCAAGACATGTTCTATATAGGATATATTTCTCTGATCAGGTTTACATACCTTAATGATCAAACACAAGCTTCTCACACACTCTAGGATACAATCCAAGATCATACCACAACCCTGTCAAGACAACTAATTTTCTGACCCAAGATTAAGGTTGTTTTTTAATACCAACAAAAGCATTGGTAAGAGCATGACTAGGGTACAAACCCTAGGCCTCCATAGAAACATAAACCATAACTCTAGTGGATTAATGAGGCTGCAATACCAAAAAGATTGACATTGTAGCCAATAAAAAAATCTTACAATCTAAAGATTGTAGCCAATAACAAGCACACTATGTAGCTTAGTGACATTTGTAAATGCAATCTATGGTAAGAAGAATTATAGTAACTTGAGGTGTGATAATCAAAAAGAGGTCGAGCAGTGACAAGATAATAAAGCTCAAACCTTGCATAGTAAAGTAGAGATTTTAACAGTGAGTTTTGTTGATGGGTGTTTTAGCACTTCTCAACACAGGCAATGCATAAGTGCATCACCTCTCTTGAAAGGCAATCTCCAACAACAAGTTGTCGAAAATCACCCCAAGGTCTCTTGGGTGTCAGGTCATGACAAGCTTGGAATAATTCAGTTGGTTTAATGTGATCTTGCTAGTAATCACAGGGCAGCCTTACGTAAGTTAAATTGGAGGGGAATTGGTTCTTTGGATGGAGTTTATGAAATTTCTAAAGTGTTGCTCTATTGCTGCAAGTTCAGAACAGCAGTCTCAAACTCCACTTTGATCTTCAGATTTGGCTTTACAATGTGCAATGAACTTTGTTTAAAGTTACTATTTAAAATAAAAGTCAAAAGGGCAGGGAAGGGAAGAAGTTCCTAGACCTGAAACTACCAATGAACAGTGATAATAGAGGATGCTATAGTGGACAACCTTCCTAAAACTAAGTCCCACTTAACCAAATCAGCTCACAGTCTCATGAAACTAGTGCAATCTTCTAAGGTCTGCAGATGTTCAACCATTTATTCACCATAAAGCATGAACAAAAGATAGAATTTAAGCACAGCATTCAAACAATGTTCAAACTAGATTTACACTACAGTTTATCATCAATAAACAGCGAAAAGTATAAACAAGGAAGGGCATCAACATAGCAAAATTCTTCACCATCAATGAAAAACACTAACTAATCTACTAACAACATACTAATCACATAAAACAACAAAGTAAATCTATTCAAATTCACTAACTATGAGGAGAAGAATCATGAAACATGAAATTGGAGCTCAAGAATCCACCAAAATCAATGAATTTCTATAAAAATTCTAGCAACATGTATTTACAACAACTCCACTCTCTCATGAAAATGAGAGGAGACCTCCTATTTATAGTGTCCAAAAATCAAAATGAATGGCCAAGATTTAATCTCATTGTGTGGCCAAGATTCACTACAAATTAGGGTTTCACCTACCCCCAAATATTTTACAATTTAAAAAATACACTTTGTCATCTAGCCTATTTTATCTTCTAGTGGGAAGCACTGTAGCACTTTGTCTTTTAGCTGATTTCCTTTTGCTACAACTACTTTGTGAGGAATTCATCATCAATAACCGGATTTCCCTCTTGCTTCTTCATAGTAGTGTATTCCATGAACTTGTTGATCAATGCCTGGAGCTTGTTCCACTCCATTATATCAGATTGGATTACCTGGAAGTTCAACTTCTTGGATTTTCCGATAATCTCATCCCAGTCCTTATCACACTTTTGTGTATTATTTATCACCTGCTCAGATTAAGTGAAGGCTTGAGCAGCGAAATGCATAAAGTCTAGTGTGAGGGTGTCGGTAGCTCCATCCTCCATCTTCTTATGGAAGTAAGGTTTTATCTTTTCTGGATCTATCTCGACGGCGAGCATATCATAATCTGTCATCAATTTCAGGTACTCCTCACAGGCCATCTTGATTTCCTTGGCCTAATCAATGTCGAGCTCCACCTCATGGAGCACCCCTTCCAGAATTTCTCTTCTGTGGTCAAGGCCTAGCTTCCATGTTTTGATGAGCCAGTGATCATCCTTTGCCAGCACAAGTTCCTTTTCCTAGGATCTCTCAGGTATCTTGAGGATAGCCTCAAGTTTGGGATATGTAATCTTCTATAGCTTCAGGAAGTCAGTGCAAAATTTCTTTATTCCCTCAAGTAGCTTTTGCACCTCCAGGAACTTATTTTCTATTCTGATAGCACGGATGATGCCCATATTTCCATTGTAGAGGACTCGTTGGAACTAGTCCTATGTGGCCTTTGTCTAGTTCTTTCTTCTTTCTAGCTTGCTGATGTAGTATGTGGATAGCAGTTGTGGCAACGCTGATGACATGGTGGGTAGCTCTTTGGCGGATGACCATTGTTGAATATAGGCCATTAAATTTGCTACTTGTGCCTTTAATTCCTCCTTAGAGGCCTTGTCTTTTTGCATCTAGTGCACAATAGTAGCAACTGATCCTTGAAGATGATCAATTTTCTATTCCCTCGTGGTCGTCCCTAGGTCAATGGTGGAGACATTATAGCTGACTTCCTCTCCTTCGACCACCAGAGTAGCTATTTGCACTGTCCTTGATCCCGAAGCATCCATTGTCAAGTGGGATCTCACCCTTGGCTTCTTTTCCTTCTTTGTGCTTATTTTTGCCTAAGATAGGATGGCTTCCAGCCTTGCCTTCGGATCCACAGGGGTAGGGGCTTTCTTTTGTAAATGTTTTTCCAACCATTTAGGCATTTGGGACCCCTCTTTTTGTGATTCACGATCACCTTCTTCCCTTTGGGTGTGTTGGATCTCCAATTCTTGGTCACTCGAAGCTTCTCATTCTTTCTTTTCTTCCTCTTCCTCTTCCTCATCTGAATCCTGAATGAATATGGTAGCTTCTTTCTATAGCTCAGTGACGGTTATGTTTTTCTTGGGGATATCTTCCCCTTCAGATGTCCCTTCTCCTTTTTCTTTCCCATGATCTTCATGATGCTCTGCTTCTGGGCCTTTTCTTGTTTCGGCCTCTTCTTCAAGCTTGTCTTCTTCTTTCTCTTCCTTTTCTTTTTCTTCTTCTTTTCCTGAAGGAGGCATTTCTTCATCATTTTTGGGGCTCTTATCCTATTCCCCAGTTGGAGGCTCGGTGTTTACCTCCATTTCATCATCAGTATCTTCCTTCTCTTCAGAGGGCGGCTTTCAACTTCTTCTCCAACATCCCTGAGTTGCTTGGAAAGTTCCTCCTCAAGTTATTGGTTAAGAGTTTCTTCAATGTACTTTGAGCCAGGATCTTCAATGTCTTCCTTGGAGGATTGTATTTCTTCCTCTTCATGCACCACTTCATCAATCACCAGGTGCTGATGCTCAAGATGTTCATAATAATCATCAGCTTCTTCCTCCATCTCTTTAGCCACTTCTCTCCAATTCCTCAAAGATCTCCATGGTTTCTGCCATCGTGGGTGGTTCAGTCAGAGGAGGAGGGACAGGGAGGCCAACAACAACCTGTGCTAGGGTAGCCTGTACTGCAGGATTCATGAAAACTCCAAATAGCTTAGTTGGTATGTTTTGTAGGTGTCGAGAAAAGGCCTCTGGGAGCGAGAGGGTGGGAATTGTCATTGTTGCAGTGACCAATGGAAGGTTCGTTGATGGAGACATGGAGTAGGAAGAGAGCGGGAAAGTGGTGGCGGAGGAAGAATCTACCACCAAGATTGGAGTAGTAAGCGAGGTGGAAGCAAGGTGAGCTGGAATTTCCATCGCCAGCAGAGAAGAAATAAGCATTGCTCGAGAAGCAGGCAGAGGGGCAAGAGCACTAGCAGCAGGTGGGGACTTTGGCTGCTCAGTTTCTCCTTCCTCTCCCTCATGCAATGGGTCTTCCTGAATGGTGGGCATCTCTATGAAACTGTCTAACTTCTTTGATTTCTTGGAGGGCTCGCCCTCTGACACTTTCCTGGAATAAACTTATGCTTGGGCTGGAATTCAGCCACCTCTTTTTTTTTCCTTGACCTGGTAGCTGGAGGAGACTTTTAGATTTCCCCAGATGGGGCAGCAGTTGCTCCACTGTTGGTCTCACTCTCAGGCTCATCCTCAAGCTCACCATATGTTAGAGTAGCCCCTTGCAACTTCAATTGGGTGATTTTCCCATCAATCCATTGTTTTGTTCTTGCCTCTATTGGCTTCATCAGAATATTGAGGTCATTGACCTCTTCCTCATTCCAATCGATCAAAGGCAGCGACAGGTTGGCAATGACATCATATCTTGGATCTACCATTATGTTCTCATCCTCCACAACTTGATCTAGTACTAGAAACAAGTTGACTGTTTTGACGAAGTATGTCATCATGCGCATGTAGTGCCTCATACACACCTCTTTATCATCTCTAAAATTTTCCCAAAATTCTTCGACATTATGTAGGTGGGCATATTCTTTTCCAACCTTCTTTTTCAACTTGCCATATGGATTCATCCATAGCCTAATAGTGTGGAGCTCTAGGTTGTATTCAATGATTTCCTTTTTAAAAAACTCCGCACATTGGGATGCGGGGATCTCATACATACCTTGGCCAAATGTATGTGGATAAGGAATTCCTGTCCTATGTTTGTCACTCAGCAGTGTGTGAGCATGCTACAACTACCTAGAGAGTTCAAGTAGTACCAACCGGTCATTTGGGTGCCGGGGTAATTTATATGGTCTCTCTAAGAAACCCTCGGTTCATATGAATGTAAACTTGGAAAATTGAATGAATAGAAAGCCGAACTGGTGGATGAAGGCGTTAGAACTATGTGACCCTCCTCTCGAAGTCACCCCCAAGCAATCTGATAATGTGCCCGATGAAGGCATCATTGACTCTACAGTAATCCTTTTTGAATTTTATGAATTGGAACTGGGGGTATCTATTGTATACCTTCAATTCCCTCCCCAGAGTTAGGCTTGGTGCCACAAACAGACCTTTGTATTGAGCACGGTCAACGAGCAGATATAATTGATATGAAGTTATATGGAACTATGAGGTTTTCTTTAGTGCCACAAACTGCTCATGTAGGCAGTGGTAATCATTCCTGCCCAATAGAATTTAGTCTCCCCTCTAATGATTTCTTCTATAAAATAGAGCATCCACTCTTGGAAAAATGTTGCAGTTGGGAGGCCCATAACTCTACTCAACAAGGTCACCAAATCATGGTAATCTTCATAGAAATTGCTCCTGAAAAGTTCTTGGGGTACTTTGTTTGCACTACCCCTCTTCTCCTTTAGCCAATATTGATTTATTAGTTTCTTGCACTTGAGGGGGTCGGCCTTCCATGTGCTTTCAACATACTCCTCGGTTGTCTCTTCCATTTCATCAAAGGTTGGTATATAGAAATTTTTCCTGATAGACTTGGCGAACAAATCAGCCAACATGTTGCCATCTCTATCCACTATTCTTTTAGTGTTTTCCTGATATGCCTCTCTGTAGGCCATTACTAATTCAAGGGCTATGAGAGAAAGTGGGAAACTGGCAGCCTTGGCCAACCCACTCCCTCTAATATTTTTATCATTCTTTGTGGTAGGGTTGACAATGACCCTCTACCTGAATTCATCGATATCGATGTGCCCCAAGTTGGTGTCTGAGATCCTGTCCCAGCCTATGGTGACCTTTGATTTGAGTTCCTCTCCTTGGAACTTATACTTCATTTGATCCTTTTCTTATTTTCCCCTTGGTGCTTTGGCTGGCTTCTTTCCCTTGTCCTTTTCTGTGGATTCCTCCAAAGGTCGTGCATTTGGTTCCATATATCCTACAAGCAAGGGAGTAGTAAGCACATTCAAGTGTAAGACCTAAGAAATGTTAGCACAACCCTACAAAAATGATGTTAGATTGAGTAATTTATCATTCAAGGATCCTAGCATTCCTTTCAGATCATTGTCAGCCTTTCGTTTGAGGGAGTTATGGAAATGCGGGCCCAGGGGTGTGAACTTCCCTGGGTTGGCAGCCATTTTGGAGGTAGTTGTAAACAGACGGCCATCAGGGCACGTCACCCTGCATGGTTCCACCCGTATCAATATTTTGGTCATGAGGTGGGGCCCATCGGTAGGTTAGATCATTTTGGCATGTGGGTCAAGTCAATTTCGAAGCTCTGCAAGCGTTAAGTCCATCATTCAAGCGTGCGGGCTCAAGGCATGCGGGTGCAAGGAGCCTCCTGGCTGTTTCAAGCTCTACCATTTGAAAACGGCTTTGGCAAGGCAGTGTCCCGCAATGCGGGACCTGTGGTCTTAGAGGATAGCAATTTTCTTTTAAAAGTTTGCTTCATTTAATCAGGCGTGGGTGAGAAGTTGTGGAAGGACGTAGGTCCATAACCATTTGAAACAACGGGAAGAAGATGATGGTCTGCGTAAAGTGGCCCACATCATTAGATCAGCAGGAGGCATTCTTCATTCATTAGAAAATGGCTAAAGGGAGGAAACGGGGTCAGGCCCCGCATAGCAGGCTGTGGAGGTCGCTGTCCGTTTAAAGCAGCAAGAGTGGGATGGAGTTCCGCAAGCGGCCTCTCACATGAGGTAGCCCACAGGGCACTCTATACTTAATCGTTTTCGTTTCGGGCTCAGAGGTGCCAGAGAGTGCAGGGTCCGCAAAGTGGACAGACAGAGGTCATCGACCGTTCAAAATGAAATACCTAAGACGGAAGCCCGTGGATGAAGGTCCACAATGGCTGACCCACCAAGGGCCAATACTTAGCCATTTTTAGCACAAGGAACTGGACGGAGATGGCAGGAGTGAGGCCCGACTACCAGAATGATCTCTGAGTTTCACCATTTTCAAATGACCATTTATGCAATGGCGAAAGGATTGCGAAAGTTTGCATTGGACAGTCTACAGGGTGGCTTATGTGTGCAAGTTCGGTCTGCGGACAAGATTATGGTGGGACCCGTAGGACAAAGAGTCGGGGCAGGTCCACCATTTCGAAATGACGTGACAGGAGGGAAATCCAGGTGCGAAAACCCACTCGATCAGCCCTCTAAAATAGAATGACCCCGATTCAACCCTATGTTTTGTTTAAGTTTGATTGGTGACAGTGAGGTATGGGCGCCTACCTGCAGCAGTGGGCCAGGGAGAGATGTCGGTCGTTTGAAGAGTTAGGTATTTTCTAAGAACACAGAAATGGTGCCAGGCACTATGCAGACCCGCAGGGCGTGATTTCCCTGGTTAAAGAACTGTTGCGGGGGTTTCAAGTTCCACAAGCCCTAAATAAACCGATTTTCAAAAGTCCTTTAAATTCTAAAATATGGGTTTTGTTTGCCCTAGGGTGTTCTAACTAGTTTTCAAGTTTTCCCTTTCCAGAATTTAATAACTTTGCACGAATTGAAGAAAAATTATGACACAGTCGGCACCAGAAAACTGACCTGAATAAACCAATGAAGTATGTGAAGGAGCTGTAGATGATAGCGTATAGACGGTGGAGAGACTTTGTGGGCACGGAGGCGGCGATTTCTGTGCTTCTGACGGGTTTCCTGAACTTCTGACAGTAAAAATTCCCTTCAAAATGTCTATTTATAGATTTTTATGCATTAAATGCCCCCATTAATGTTGGTACAATGGCGGTTGAAGTTGGTGAATGGGCATTTCAAAAGGCGGTGGCAGGAACGGTAGGGTCCGCAAAGCGGACAACACCCAGGAGTTGGCCGTTTGGGTGATCAGTGGAGAAAACTGTGAAGGAGGTTGCGGATCCTGCTTGGTGGAAGGACGTCTTGAGTCAGACATTCAGAATGGTGAAGATCCCACGGAATCCCGCATAGGGCAGCCCGCAAGGGCGGACCCGCATGACCCAGAGGTCGGCAGTTTTGAAACTTAAGGGAAAACTGCCAAGGAGATTCCGCAGAGGCTAGAGACTTGCAAATTCTGGAAGTGGTGAAACTTGGTCAACTTAAGGAGGTTCTTCTAAGACTCCTTGACCACTTAGGACTCAAAAATAGGGGCATGCAAAATGAGGCAACAACAAAAGCGATCCGGCGAAGCAAAAAGAGAGGGTCCCTATTCTAAACGGGGCATGTGTGTTGTAGGCACAACAAGTTTCCTTACCCCCTTGTTGACCTTAAGGGTTTTTCAAATTCTATTGATAGTGTTAGACAAGGCAAATGCAATCAAGGAATGATTGTCCAAATGAATAGTGGTAATCACAAGTTCAATGTTTCTTCTTAGCCATTGTATAATGGAGGTAGTGGATTGCATGTTTGAGCAATATTTTGAGACTCATCAAAGATGGAAGAATAGTGAATAATACCTTGTGGACTGTGAATTAGTGACAATAAGGTTGAAGGATCTTAAAACCCACAATACCATGAAACAATGAGTCCCCTGTAGTAAGTAAGTAGGTAGTCTATAGGGCATAGGTTGATTTTATAGAAGGATGCTCATGAAAGGAATCTTCAAGTGACAGTGAGTGAGTTGTTTGAGATTGCAGCTGAGGGTGCAATATCTAGTCTTAAAGGCAGTTAGCAAAGTAGTAAATGTGCAAGAAAATCAAATCGTACACAACAAAAAATTCACAATGTTATCTTGCATAATGCCTTGAGTTTGAAGACAAAAATCTCATTGTATCTTGATGAAAGTAGTGACCTTAATGGTCAATCACTGGAAACCATGATTTTAAAACATGCTATTGTTCTTATGGAGACAACATTTTAAGCAAGGCAGTGAGTGGTGGTTTGGAACAATGACAGGTATGAAGGACTTGCTTTATATGCATACTATGCAGTCTAGCTTAAGACAACGTTCTTACAAGAGATTGAAGGTGGATTATGGAACTCAAGGGTTACCATGATAAAGATTAAAGCAAATATTGAGATCTATTTAAAAGCCACTAACATGAAGCTATTAAATATGTCACATGAAAAACCCTAGCAATTGAAGTAATGAATATAGTGCCAAAGAGGACAGTGTGTTAGGGTAGATTAAGGAGATCTCCACATTATCTAATCACAGGAAAATACATCATTTATTTATTTTTTAAATTAAAATAAATCATTCTAAACCCTATATAAGATACATTGATACTTCAAAAGCATCTAAAGGAATTTTAGATTATGCAAATATATTTCAATTAAATACCTGGATTACAAACAGTAGCGCAAACAATGTAACCCTTATTGATTAGAGCAGGAATGAGATAAGCAGCAATGAATCCTATGCCTCCTGTCCCGCACATCATCTTACCAGTCTCTGTCATTCTCTACTGAAACACTTCTCCATTTTGGAAGTCTATGCCAGAAAATAAGGTTTCGACGAAGGTTTTAGAGTATGTTTATTAAAACATGAAAACTCCATTTTGGCGGGCTACGCCTGAAAATAAGATTTCAACAAAATTTTGAGTATGTTTATTAAAGTTTTAGAGTATTTCGGTGGGCTACTGATTCTTGATTCCTTAAATGATTTATTCAAATGGATTGTGACTAAATAAATGACTAACTATTTAGACATTTTTATTTGTGTGACTAAATAATTTTTAGTCAACGAACAAATTAGTCATTTATTTACTCATTTATAGCTGAGTTACAAAAAAATAGTAGAATTTAGTCATTTTTAGTTGTTGTGACTAAAAGTTTTAGTCACGTAGTCATTTATTTTTCAAATTCTACTAGTGTTTCCAGAAAAGAAAGCACACTTTTTGCTTTTCTCACCCATTTGTGAGCATCATTGAACAAAGTTGGCCAATAATAACCAACCCTCATAATCTTTACAGTAGTAGTCCTTGCAAAAAAATGGCCACCTGAAGAGCCATCATGGAATTCATAGATTGATCTGCCTCTATGCATCTTAATAGGACTCCATTGAAATCCTTTCTGAAGAGTATGCCATCCACTATGACATAGGGAATGGACTGTAATATGAAATGTCTTCTTTTGGTTCTATTTAGACTCAAAGGATATCTACCTTCCTGTAAAAAGGTAGTCATATCATGCACCCAATTGTCTTGTATGTTTGCATTTAGTGCTTTTTGTTCTTGTAGCACAAGGGCAGCCTCTATAGGAGTCTCAAATGTTGAGACAAGTTGCTTACATAACCCTTTACCTCTCACTAGCTTGGTGATCTTGATGTCAACATTATACTCCATTACCTTGGTGATCCATCCAGCCTTTTTTTCATTGATATCTCTGCTCAATAGGAACTCTTTAACATTGACATGGGGCACCATTAGTTGTATCTTGTTATTAGACAACATATGTCTGAATTTTTTCAATGCTCTAACAACAACAAGAGCTTTCTTTTCAATGTAGCTATACTTGACCTCATAATATTTGAGCCCTTCACTAAAGAAAGCAATGGGCTGCTCTAGATTTTCTTTATTTAGCTGGGTAAGGACAACTGATATACTTGTTTCACCTCCAAAGGTATAAAGAATTAAATCCCTGTCATAGTTAGGATTGACAAGGGTAGGAGCTTGAGAAATTTCTTGTTTGATAGCCTCAAAACTATCTTTACCTTCTTCAGTCCACTTGAACACCATATTTTTCTTAAGCATAGAAGTAAGAGGCTTTACCAAAGCAACAAGATTTGGAATGAACCTCCTCATAAAGTTATTTGTTCCTAAGAAACTTTGTAATCCTTTCTTGTGATTGGGAAGTAGGAAGGCCAAGATAGATTTTACTCTTGTAGGATCAATTACCAAGCCATTCTTTGAAATAATTTTTCCAAGCAATTTGCCTTGGTTAGTGGCAAAGACACATTTATTTGGATTTAGGGAAATACCATATTCCCTACGTTTCTAAAATACTTGCTCAAGGTGACTAAAATGGTCATTTGCATGCTTTGAAAACACTGTGATATCATCCAAGTAGACCAAAACAAACTATCTAAACACACCTTGAAATGCCATATCCATGGCTCTTTGAAAAGTGACATGCATTGGTTAGCCCAAAAGGCATTTTACAATAAGCATAGGTGCCCCACTTTGTAGTAAATGTAGTTTTATGCTGATCAAATTCTTGGACCAAAATGTTATTGTAGCTTGAGTAACCATCCAAGAAAGAAAACGTTTCTGACCCGCTGACTCTTTGTAAAATCTGCTCCATGGAGGGAAGGGGATAATGATCTTTTAGGGATGCTTTATTTAGATCCCTAAAGTCTACACAAAGTCTTATCTCCCCATTCTTTTTCTTGATAGGAACAATATTTGTAACCCATGAAGAATGCTAGATGGGAAAAATTATTCTAGCCTCAATCAATTTGGTCAACTCTTTTCTCATTAAAGGCTCAATCCTAGGATTTATAGGCCTTTGTTCTTTCCTTACAGGCTTGGCATCAGGATCTAATTCAATAGTATGTTGGGAAAGGCCTGGTTTAAAATCCTTTAGGTCTTCATAATTCCAAGCAACTACATCATTGTAACTATCATAAAGATCTATGAAAACATCATGTTCAGCAGCAGAGCATACCTTTCCTAAGTTTAGAGACTTCCCCTCTAAAATTTCAATTCACTTGAAGTCACCCTTCTTTGCAGCTAAGTTCATCCTTTTCTGCTTCTAATCATCAGGGTTGAAAATATCTTCAAGGGTGATAAGACCATTTGGTAGCTTGTTGCTACTCAGCTACACAATTTGATCACCATACTGATTTTGCAGCTTGGACTGATTTCTTTTAGAAAAAATTTCCTCATCTTGCAGAAAATTCACTATCTATTGGTCACTGTCAAAGATTTGCCAGTGATCCTGATTATCTGGAACAGCAGGCCTCACCACAATTCTGATATGTTTCTCCTTTTTGCTTGCAATATGTGCTAGTATGTCAAACTGAGCACCAATTGCTGCAAGTCTGTCGACATGTTTATTCTAATTTCTTGGAGTTGTTTGGATGTTAAAACTCTCAAAACCCTCAATTAAATCCCAAACCCTATGCTTGTAGGATTTGAGCATATTGTTCATGGTTGAGCTTTGAGTT
This sequence comes from Sequoia sempervirens, assembly GCA_007258455.2. Classification (NCBI taxonomy): domain Eukaryota; kingdom Viridiplantae; phylum Streptophyta; class Pinopsida; order Cupressales; family Cupressaceae; genus Sequoia; species Sequoia sempervirens. The sequence continues at coordinate 691,726,862 of VDFB02270651.1, forward strand.
CTGACTTGATGAACAACCAATTCACAGTCACCAAAAAATTGTAATAGTTTTATGTTCCTTTTTTGTGCAAGATGGAGACCTTGGATGAGTGCTTCATACTCAACCACATTGTTAGTGCAACTAAATTGAAGCCCAAAAGAGAAATAATAATTCTCCTTGCTTGGAGATACTAATATTACACCAACACCAACACCATTCCTATTTCTAGAACCATCAAAACACATCTGCCACAATCCCCCTAAGTCTTCTTGAGTTTTTATGAGATTGGGGATAGTAGCATTCTCTTCATGAATGCAATAAGTGCCAAGACCAGTCTCCTTTATTTCAGCTTCGGTAAGTGGATAAAATTGTAAAGCATTACTCCATTCATCCAACAAATAATCAGGGAACTCCTCTATAGGATTTGCAGGCTCATGAACATAACACTCTTCCTTTTGATCATGTAATGTACAATTCATGTTTATTGGACTAGGAGTGTAAGGCTCTAGATGATCTTTTGCTATAGGCTCAGATTTGATGGTTGCTTTAGTGCCATATCTAGTTCTAAATAGCATGTGAGACTAATCATCAGATAAGGACCCACCTATCTTAATAGTGAAATATCTAGATAAGCATATGGAAAAATGAGTAGGGAGGTCTATGACTGAAATGTCTTGCAACACATCACAGCTAAGACATGCATGCAAGGACAACTTTAGGTTCTTAATTACTCCCACTATATTGACAACAATACCATCTAGCTGTAAAACTTTTATAGCCACCAGTTCATACTTGATACCAAGCATGTCAACAATTCCCTTAGGCATGACTGAACTACTTGCCCCTGAATCTATCATACAATAATGCACTATATGATTTCTAATAATTAGAGAAAGATAGAAGGGAGGTGGCTTACTGATTTTGCTTGAATTCCCTTCCTCTTTGGGTTGCACTAGGCTGATTGATGGAGTAGTCTGCTCCTTTTCTTGTACATCATTCGTTTGTTTATGTTCATTTAAAGCTTGTTGTAGCAAATCCCTTTGTGATGGGATAGATAGAGCCTCCCACATACTAAAATTCAAATTGGTTTTCTTCATTTTCTCCACTATGTTGAAAGGAAGCTGACTAGCTTTAGAAGGAACCTTTGTAACAGGATCTATTCTCGTTACTTGTGTGATCTTAGGCTACTCCACCACTTGTTTAGGCCTATTAGTAGGCTGATTAGATTGTGGAACCTCTATTGTTCTACTTGTTGGTCTAGTATTTGCACTTTTTTGAGGTTGTTGAGAGACTGATGCTTGCCCAACCATGGAAGATGCACCACCCTCCATTGCCCTTTTCTTTGATCTTGTATTTTGGGCTATTGCATTGGTATTTGCTTGATTTACACCACATAAATCCTCTTGACCCCAAATGACAAATGAGGAATCCTCACATGTATTACTTTGATTACTAGAAGTTGTTTGGCTTGTGCCAATTTGTTGCTCTAAAATAGAGGTTTCCTTTTGAGCTGGGGTGATCCCACAATAGTGGTTTACAATTTTTGGCCAAATTGGACACTACAATATTTTTTTTTAACTAAATCTTCACTTTCGGGCACCTATAGCGGCTAAACCGTGAGGAATTTGAAGATGATGCAAACTAGAGTTTTGTGACATTTTTTCTGTAGATTCTAAATATATATTTTTCAAAAAATTTGGAATCAAATTACACTTTTTTTTCCATCTCCCACAAAAATTATTTTTTTTCAGAAAAGAAAATTTTTTAAAAGTGGTGCTCACCGTATAACGCATAACTTTTTTTCCATGAAGGATAAAATTCTAATTCTTCGAATTTAGATTTGTAACTCTGATATCTAGTGCTTCCACTTGGTTAGATAGTTTTTTATTGAATATTTTTTTAATAAAATTTTGAAGTCAAACCAATTACAATTTAGACATAGCACAACCATATAACGCGTAACTTTTTTTGTATGTATCAAAATTCATTTTACTTTTTTGTTGGATCAAGGACTCCAATATCTGGGGCACTCATTTTATTTTATTTTTTATAATCTTCTATTTTTCCACATGTGCAGAACAGAGAGCTTGATTTTCGGTGAGAAACCTACATTCACAAGAAATAAAAAATAAATATAATAATCAAATTTAATTTAATTAAAATTATACTTTTTTGGAAGCTTATAATAAGGACTACATACAAAAAAATAAATTTTAAATGAATTCATTTGATCCACCAAAAGATAAATCAAAAGAGTTTTTTTTATCAGCATTTTGATAGGTGTAAAGGAGACTTCGTTATAGGTATGGTTTAAAACTAGTGGGGTTCTATCCAAGGGGGCTTGGTCTAAGGTGGTTTGATCAAACCCTATTTAATTAGAATACTTTAAATGGAAATTTTCAGGGCTTAAATCATTATATTTTCTAAAAATATGGGATTTCAACAAAAATCAAGATCTCCCAGAAAGTTTAAACCACTATTGTGGCAGCACTCGCTACCAAAGTTTGCACAAACTCTCCATTTTGGCAAAAATTTTGATAATAAGCTTGCTCACAAGGGTAACACCACTCTTGCTCTTGGGATAGATTATTTTGCACTGAGACCAAATCCTTAGCATTTTTGGTAGTAGGTGTATGCATGCTATTCATGGGCTTAATATGATTCCACTGATTTTATCCTTGATAAGGTGGCCTATTTTGCTAATAACCCTGATTTTGAGGGTGATAAGGCCTATTGTTTTGAGCATGTTGCCTATCCATTTCTATTAATTTTTTGTTCATATTTCAGAGCAAGGTGTCCCAATCTTCTAGAAGTGCAACAAAAGTAGAAGGTTGGCTTGTAGAGGCCACTGGAGTAGGAGCCACTGGAATAGGGGCCACCATTGGCTATGAAGGAAGTTATGGAAATAGAGGCATTGGTGACCTAGGAGCTATCTTTCCAACCTTAATTAAACAATTTTCTTCCCTTATGGCAACATCATATGCATCGGGTAAGGTGTGACCTCCCATTGACTGAATCATAACAACTATATCACTGTTAAGAGCTCTTAAGAAGTATAAGAAAGCATGCTCAAGAGAAGGTTTGACCAAGGTAGGGATTCTATCCCAAGTCTTTTGAAATCTATAGTTGAAATCACTCATGAATTCATGAGGTGCTCTTTTAATTGTGGTCAATTGTTCTGCCAAGGAAAAATGGTCACTTTTATCTTCAAAATGCTTGCATAACTTCTCCCCTAATTCATCTCAGTTGTGAATGGAATTGGAAGGCATACCTCTATACCACTGTAATGCTTTACCTTTCAGTGAAGTGGCAAGTAATCTAACAACTGCTTTGTCTTTTGTTACATTATGTACAAAACATATATTGGCCACATCTATGATGTGGTCTTCTAGATTTGTAGATGTTTCACCAGCAAAATGAGGAATAATTTTCAAGGCTTTGAATGGTATATCATTCTTTTGAGCCAAAATTAAGGGGCTACCACCGGTAAAAGATACAAAGGGTTGATTTCTAGGTAAGGCCATGTGGAATAATGTCTTATTTGTATGGGTGGTAGGTGTTTTAGTCTAAAATAATCTACCCACAGGTGGTGTAGATAGAGCTCTAGGACTTATACTCATATTTCTTCTTATGGGTGACAAAGATCATCTATTTATTCTTCTAGAAGTAGAAAATGAGAGCTGAATATATTGGAAATTACCTCTAGAAGATGATCTTGTTTGAATTATTGGCATGAATTTGTAGGTTTGGTCTTGAATCAGAAATTTTGGATAGCAGTAGCATCACCAATTTGTATGTAGAGTCATTCCTTACTTCTAGAGTAGCTAGGTACTTGTTTGAGAGCCTCTTCAAGGTTGGAATGTTGGGAGCAACACCACTCTCTCAACAAAATGAAATGAAATTTCTTGTTTGAGTCCCACCAGGCATGCCAGAAATTGTTGTCACATAAAAATGCACCCTATTGAACAAGAGTTCAGTGTTCTAATGACACAATGGAAATGACCTCAAGGTGTGGGACCTTGCAAATTGAGGTCAAGTCTCTAGAGAAGGTCGACTTCCTCTTCTAAACTAAGTGAAAATGTGTTGGTCTAACCCAACACATGAAAGTCCTAATGCTAACCCACTCTAACACATCACAAGGGAAAAGGGGTAGAAGGAGACATGAAATGTAAAAGAAGGTGATGCACCGAATTTAGAGTTTGTTCCTTCCTACTTCAGAACAACATAATATGTCAAAGAAACAACTAAAACACCCACTTAGATATGAAGGTAAATGAATTTTACTCAAACATGCAAGAGGTAATGGTGATAATAATTGAATTTTATTGACATAAATCTTGAAATAACCTTTACAATGGTAGAATGTAAGAGTTGCAGGTCTGCAAAAGAAAAATCCCAGAGGGGCTAGAAGAAGGATCCATAATAATGATACATTATTTTCCTTTATGGTTCAAGCATAACCAAGATTTGAAATAAAAACCCTAACCCTAAACTAACTAGGGTTACAGAAAGATGAACTCCAATCAGATTAAAAGATCTAAATTACGCTTACACAGAGCAACCACCAAGCCATAAAGGCTCTGACATCTCGAGCACATCCCAAGATGATGACTCGCATGAATGCAGGGATGGGCGCCCATGAATTCTGCAATAAAATCCAGGCCAACATACACTGGCAGAACAATATGGCCTTTGTAACACATCAAGGAGTAATGGAACTACCCAAAAATGAAAAGCAGCTTTGAAAAAGCGTGAAAATTTGATCCAAGTTGATCCTATTCGATCTGGTAGTTGAGATTATTACTGAGACATTACTTCTTCAAATCTACTGCGAACTAGGGCAGTCGTTGATCGCAGGAGAATCAAGATCAACGGTTATCGCCTACCCTTAATACATCGTTGATCTCCTTAAGAATATAAGGCAGAAATTTGCAATGCACAAGATGCATGCGATGTAATGAAAATCCGCCACCTGTTTCCTAGGATGCGTGTCACACAATCGCTCTGTTGCGCACTGAACCTAGACCCACCATAACACCCTCATTGCACATCACGCAAACGACCTATGCTTTATGTTTCCAAACTACAATGTGAAGAACCCTCGTGATGATTGTTAGATACTTGCCTTCAAATCTGAACTGTTGACACACTCATCGCAGCAAACAAAACCATCATGGAAAGCACTTGGGCGAAATCATTCACAATAGTGATGTGAATGATGTGCACAATGACTGTCAGATTATCCCCACTTAATCTGAATTGTTGAAACCATACTAGGAAAAAAAAAACCTCGGGCCCGCCAAGACACGTGTCGCCTCAGCATTCATCATCTGCTGTCGTCACCAATCTATCGAGATATCGAAGGGACCAACATCTAGCTCCCTTCAATATTGACCTATCCCTCTAACGAAGAGATCCTGCCTTCATCACTCATTGCAGAAAGGATTTTATTACTTTGGATCATAACCACGATGCACAAAACACCCGTGATGACCGTCAGATCTTTAACCCCATTGCTCGCCATTGATCAAAGGGCCCACCATATCACTGCGGGATAGCGAGCAACTGCCACTTGTCCATGCTGATGGCATACACTCTTCCATCGTAATGTCGAAGGGACTACAAAAAATCTCCCTCTGACATTGTATTATCTCCTCGATGAAGAGATCCTACCACCCATTGTGCATCGTGCAAAGGTCTTTAACTCTTACATTTATAACTGCGATGCACATAAGCCAGTAATGACCATTCGATCGCCATCTTTAAATCTGGGTTGTTCATCGTGCATCGTACATTTGACCTGAGCCTTTCAACATGAAGCAGCGATGCAAAAATTCCACACAATACGAAGGGACATATAGGCCATTGTGCATTGCGGAAGTGAAATACAAATGCCAAATGATTATAGCGATAAGCAATGGATAGGAGATGAGCTCATCGCTCATCGCAAAAATGGAACCGATGGGACAAAGGAAAAGCGCAATGGGCGATACAAACATCTAAGCGGTGGTAATTATCACATGACTTAAAGTTGTTCATAAAAGGGGGTCGCGCCTAGGTAAAACAAAGAATGGAGACATTAACGCCTTTAACTTAGGGACGCAAGACTAACTAGGCACAAAAAGGTCAATGAGCATATAGAACAAAAAGTGACAAGGAAAAAGTACTAGGATTTTAGGAGGGTTTAAACCCTACATGCAATTCAGAACCCTAATCAGACACAATTGAGGAGATTCAAAGCCTCAAAGACCTAGATTCATCAAAATAAACATGGATTTCAACAAGATGCACACATAGGGTCTCTCAGATCGAATATCAGTGATATGCATCTAAGGGTGGCATAAAATATGTCAACAATACCCCTAGCCTTAAAAGAGTGTAAAATTTAGCAAGACACCTTACACATCAACCATGGACAAATGTGATACGTAGCTTCAGGGTACGATCTACATCCCTTGCACCACACTAATAGACAACAAAACAAGTCTTGTTCTTTAAAAACAAGAAGTTTATAACAACTTAGTAACATTGTCAGTACAACATCAAATGTGAGACACTTAAGCCTCTAATCAACCTATGTGTGGTTTATACACCCACACTAAGATTGACACACGTGGTGTACATCGCCGGATAGGGTTATTAACTTTCACCTTCACCCCTTTATATAGCCCACTTGAAAAAGTGTGCTTTGGGTTGTTCCCAATGAGTTCTCTGTTAGGATGTGTCTCAAAGGTAGGCCCGCTAAAAGATTGCTATGTGTTTCTCTTGCACCCAAGATCGCACAAAGTGCAAAGGGAGAGGATACGCACACAACACTCTTGGGATTAACACAATGTGCAAAAGCACCAAACACAGAAGACACTTGTTCTTTTTAAGCCCAAATCCAAATGTTCCTAATTTAAAAATCAAAGGCACATGAATTCATACAAGAACATGGATTAGTAGTCTAGATAGCAATGTATTCTCCCAATGAACCCCACAAGTTGCAAATCAAATATTAGTAACACCAAAACTCCCTAATGAATGGAAAAAATAGAAAATGAAAAACTCCTAGCTTATACTTTTTTTTTACCTATGACAAACAATTGCATCGTTATGTCTGACAGATGAGGAAAACTATGCAGAAAAATGTGGCAGACTGTTATTCAAATGTGTCATACTGTGCAACAAATGCATCACACTGTTGAACAAATGTGTCACACTATTAAGCAACTATGTCACACTGTTAATTAAGCAAATGTGTCACACTGTTAAGAAAATGTGTCACATTGTTAAGCAAATGTGTCACACTGCTAATTAAGAAAATGTCACGCTGTTAAGCAAATGTGTCACATTGTTAAGCAAATGCATCACACGATGTCGCAGTCGCAAAAAATCATGTTTTTCATATAAAAAATGCTATCCTTCACCAAAATATGGGGTATATAATATATGAAAATTCATCTCTCAACCCTTTCAAACACAATCATGATGTCTATTTGACCTCAAAAGGCTCCCAAAAGTGTGATTTGCAAGATTTTTCAAAAGTACCTACACCCTTCAAGACAAAAAACACCAAAAAATTCCAAACAAATAATGTTTATCAAGAAGGTTAGTATTTCATGTCAAGTTCACCAATGTAGGATAGGGTAAAATCAAGGTGCAAAGCATGAATCAATAGTATCAACCACCAACTACCTAAATTTCAAGCCCTAAAGACCCTAATCCAACAATGAAGCACAAATGAACATAAAAACATAATAATAAAGCAATAATACCATAATTCCTATGCCATGGTTGAATCACCTTCATTGTTCTTCTCCATTTTTCTTTATATGCTTGTTTTCCCTCATATTTGTAATATGCAAGAATAAGCCTAGTGATAGTGACAACAAAATATCAAAGATAGTGGTTGTAAGGTTGAAATAAAAGGGACAGGTCTCTTTTATAGAAAACCAAATTTGAATGAAGGGCCAAGATTAAATGATGAAGATCAATGGATGAGATTGCTTTGAGAAGCAAGGAAATAGGGTTAGGGAAAAATAGGGTTTAGTTAAGGATGGACGGTGAAAACTAAAAGGTAATAAAACCTTATCAAGGGTGGAGATTAATAGAGAATGAAAGAAGAGATTGGCACAGAAAGAGGTTGTGGAGTAAATTAAATTATTTAATTATAGAAGAAGGGGGAAAGTTGACTTTTAATTAAAATAACCATTTAATTAAAAGTAGGGGAAAATGACAAATTAGTTAAATAATTAAAATAATTATTCGATAAAGGAGGGAAAAGTGAAAAATAATTAAATAAATAGGATTTATTTAATTATGGAAGAAAATGTTAATGAATAATTAAATAATTAAAATAATTATTTAATTATATTAGTAAAATGAAAATGAATAATTAAATAAATAAGAATTTGTTTAATTGTAGAGAGAAAGGAACATTAGTGACGTAATTAAATAAGTATTAATTTATTTAATTAATCAATGAAGAATAGAAAAGGGGAAGAAATTAATTAAAGAATTAGAATTATTTAATTAATAGAAGAAATTTTAGAAAATAATTAAATAATTAAAACTATTCAATTATGTGGGGGAAGAAGGGAAATCGATGTGAAAAATGGTGTTTGCAGGCTTAGGACTTTTTCAATGTCTATAGTTCAAATTTTGTTCACATCCTCTCTACGTTGAGATCAACCATTATATTTCTTAGGTGCACAATATTTTTTATATTTGTTTGAAGTCTAAAGCTACAATCATTTTATTTTTAGACCTCTCCTTACCATGAGATTAGAGGGTGATTATTTTACATCTTCAAAGACTCATATAACCCCTTGCAAATAATCAAAGATGATTAGCACTTTTCAAACAAAGGCTTCATTAAGATTGAGTAGGAAGTAACTTCATAATAGGCTTGTAGATAAGATAAAACTTGTGAGGCATTAAAGGATATGATTTGTTTTCATATACTTTCTCTTTACTACTTTATTTTCCCTTCTAAATTTGCTTCACTTGCACTTGTATTCTCTATTCCATATTCCACATTGTACTTTTGGAGTCATGGACCAGTTTTGATCTTTTGGTGAATATTAATATTATTATTGTTGCCCCTAATTTTTGACTTGTTAAAAATTGGGATAACCTATCAAAATTTTGATAAAATTTGAAGATTTTCTCTTCTAAGGCACGTTTTACGAAGTGCAGACGCTGAAAAATTTTAGTTTTAGGTATATGGTTCCCTTGAATATCCATTTTTCTTTGTTCTTGATCATTTTCATGAGTTTCTGAGTCATTTTCTTTACATTTTTGGTCCATTTCGGGTTTTTATGGCTTCATTGCAAGTAGGAGTTTTTGAACTTGACTGCAAGTCAATAATAGGAACTTTTTGTGTCTATTGCAAGTCATTTTGTTTTTATTTTCTCATTTTAAGTCTTTTTAGGAACTTTTTAAGTCACTTACAAGTATAGGAAATTTTTGAGTTCATTGCAAGTTACTTTAACTTTTTAAGTTGCTTGTAATTGCTTTTAAAAGGTCCAACTTACTTTTTAAGTTACTTGCAATCACTTATAAAAGTTCTGATTTCACTTAAAAACACTTGCAATTGCTCTAAAAAGCTCTGATTTCATTTTAACTCGCTTGCAATGTCTTCTGAAAAGCCCGATTTCACTTAAGTGGACTTGCAATGACTTTAAAAAGCTCTGACTTCTTTTATTTTTACTTGTTTTTGCTCATAAAAAACCCAATTTCTGAAAAATTAACTTGTAAAGTGCCTTGAAAAGCCTGATTTGAGTTTTTAAGCTTGTAATATGTCTTTAAAAGTCTGATTTGATTTAAAGAAAACTTGTAATGGCCTTTTGAAAGCCCGATTTCCCTTGTTGCAGATCTGTTCTTCTTTATTTTTGTTGTTTCTCTTCATTTTAATGTTTTGAAATCTTTTGTTATTAGGGCGCCTTTGTGTGAGTTTGAATCTGCATTTGATGGAAACGTTCATTGCTGAAAACACTTTTTTCATTTTCAAACGCCATTCATTTCATTCTACCTTCATTCAAATAGGTGTTTTCCATATTCACTCCATTACAAAACGCGTTTTATGAAAACGCCTTTCATTTCATTTAAAAAATTTCATGGAATGATATTCTCATTTCATCTGCCATACATTTGCTTTTCCACTTCAAAAGCCTTCATTTCTAAATGCGTTTTCATTCATTCAAATGCCATTCAATAAGAAACGTATTTCTTGGCTGAAAAAAGTGTTTCTTATTTTCAGTTATCTTTCATTCGCCATACATTTTCATTCGCCCTTCATTCATTCCATTCCATTTGACCTTCATCTCATTTCATTTCACATTCACATTTCATTCCATCTCATTACCATTTTCTAGAAAAGAAGAAAAGAATAAAAATGCCCTAGAAAGCAAATCAGGATTTTTTCCAATCAATTGCAAGTAGGGCATTTTTGTCTAAAATGCAACTACAAGTTAGCACAAGAAAATAAACTTGCAATGGTTTCCTAAAATCCCGAAATACACTATTTACTTGCTATCAGCCTTCCAAAACCCGAAATTCACTTGTGAGCCCATTTTTGCATCAATTTATCCCTTCCCTTGTCAGTCTTGTTTACACACATGATCTATCAAACCAGCAAATCAAGGCATGGGCATTGTTTTATAACAATCTCATCTTGAATAAGGTGTTATGGGTTCTTCATCAGTAAAAAGAAGAAGAGATACAACAGTAATTCATGAAGCAACCTGAAGGTCAATAATCCTCATGAAACCATCTAGGGACAAAGTAAATCAAGCATGGAAAAAGAACGCAACAAAGAGAAGAACTTCCTTCCTAAAGAAATGATACTACTCCAAGCCTGTGATAAGGTTGAAGTTCGCCAAGGACACAAAGATCATTAAGAATGCAAATTCTCGTTCCAAGTTCGAGATGTCTTCACCAATCTTGAATACTTCAAGTTCTAAAATCCTAAAGCAGCATGAAGATCATCATAGATGAAGGATGATGTAGTTAAAGTCGTGTCTTGGACACTTAGAATAATTTCAATTATGCATTTGTAATTTTGTTTTGACAAATTACATGTAAAGTCAGAAATTGTAATGGCAAGTAGCCATGTTACTCGCATTATTGAAGATTGTAATTACATGTAATCAAGTTACAAGTCAAATTACAATAGGACTTGTAATTTGGAATAAGTCAATCGCAAGTAGTTGGTAGTTGAGAGAATTTCTCAAGTTAGTTGGGATCCTCCCACCTTTTTCTCATGACCTCTCTCCTATAAATACTTGAGAGGGTCCTTTGTAATCGTTATCTTTTGGCAATGCAACAAAATTCTGCCAATTTGTGTATGCATTCTAAGACTTTGAGTTTAGATGTAAATCAGATTGCAATCAATAAAGAAAACAAATTGCTTCCAAATTTTGTGTTGGTACAGATTGTGATGTGACGACATTATCTGGAATTGATTGTGAGTTTTGTGGTGTTATACAAGAGAGATTTAAACTCAATCTTGCAGACTTTGAGCTGCAAATTGTGTTTAAAGTTTTAGATTGGTTTTCAGACTTGATACTGCAGACTTTGAGCTATTTGTCACGTTTGAAGCTATTGTAGAATGCTCAAACAAAGGGGGTAACTTGCAGACTTTGTGTTGCTTTTATTTTCTATGTTTGTGCATTAAAAGTACATCATGTAGTTAGATTTTGAGCTGCTACATATTGTACTTGGTTACCAGAAAATCATTTAAAAAGAGTGATAGGAGAGTAAGTTGTCAAAGACTTTGTGCTTTCAATTTGTTTTCCCATCCCGAAGGAGCAACGGAGGACTTTGTGCCTTTATGGAAACTTTGCTTCTTTATTTGTTCACTTCATAAATCATTCATGCTTTCAGTGGTAATTCTTTTCTGAAACAAGAGAAAAGAATAAGTGTCTTTTCTGGAAAAAGAGAACAAGACAGAGTTTCACCCAGATTTAGAATAGATTTATAGTTAGAGTTTATTTATGAATTGTTAAAATAGAAAGCAAAGGGGGAGCCTTCCCTTTGAAAATAAGAGAGTTTATCTCACACACTTTGGCTGAAACCACCATTTTGCTAAACCTCACAAGTTTACAAATTATTCAACCAACAATTATATTATCTTTTCTTATTCAAATTTGTTCAACCTCTAATGGTTATAATGGAGGTTTAACCCTTAACTCTTTCCTTAACAACAAATTAGTTAAAAAAAATTATTTGGATTTTCAATACTCAGAATTTTTTTAATTTCTTGTAGAGAGTTATTTCTATTGATCCATTATTTCTGTCATAATCAAAGACAAAAATGTTTCTTCCTTATCAATTTTCTACCAGACACACTTTGAACCACATTTTCATCACACTTGACATAGAAATAACAAATAACCTTGATTCCATGAAATGAAAATAATCCCAATGGAAATCAAATCATAACACAGAAACTATAATGTAATAAATAGAAAGAGAAACAAATCTTAATGCAAAGAAATAAAGAATAATATATTCAAAATGTTGTCATTATCTTACTGCAATGAACACTTTTTGATGATTATATAATTCATTGTTTCTTTGATGCTTTGTATTACATTGGTGTAAGCCATTCAATGATTCCCCGTGAATAGGGAATAATTGAATAGTCTGCAACAGTTACTAATTGTTTCAACAAAACGCTGTTGGTTACAATGAATGCAGTGTATTTCCAACTGTCTTACAATAGGTAATTGATTTCTTGATGTCAATTATTTATATATGGCATTTCACTGCTATATGTGGTTTTTTTCATTTGTAGTTGTTCCTAGTTGCATGCTTTGCTAATGGCAGTTTCCTAACTGCATTTTTTGACAGGCAATTCCATAACTCCTATTAGAGATGACTTTTATGTAGAGGATGGGATCTTGGGAGTTAGTGGGTTATTTGCTTCAACTACAAAAGCCTATTGCCACTTGGTGACAATTGTCCCATCACTTATACTAGCGATTCCCCTGATTTAGGGTGGCAATTAATTTATGCAAATGGACTCCCTCCACATCCATACTACAAAATAAATATATATATATATATATATATGAAAGGGAATGTGATACATTTTCTGCAACCTACAGGTAACTTTGCCACTAAGTATCTTCAGTAATGCATGTTTGCTGGATGGAGAGTTAAAATATTTACAGCTATGTTGTGCAGATTTTATCTAATTGCTTTGTTTATCAATTGAAAGTTATTGTGAGTTGTATACTCTTTCTACTTTATTCTTTTCAGTCTGTTACATTTGTTTTTATCTGAAGTGAGTTTAGCAGGTTGCAAGTTAGATATAAAGAAGTGTCTACATCAAGTTGATATCAGAGCATCTTAAGATGTTGGAAATGGAGACTATGTGAGAAGAGTTGATACAAGATGGAGTTTTGTCATAATGTACAAAAGAGGATATCTAGTTTGGAAGAAAAAATAAGACAAAAGAAGAGGCAAAAGCAAATAAAAGACCAGCAAAGGAGTTAAAAAACCAGAGTTTGAATTGGAGGGGTTATAGTGGATGTTGGAGAAATATGAGACATGCAATATTAGGAATGTAAGACCTTTAAAAGTGATTTTCAAATATTTATAGAGAGAAAATATAGATGAATTGGATAAAGATAAAGTGGATGAGTCGGACACGGGAAAATATTGAAGACTAGCAATGAAGATGAATGACACATATCACAAGAGGAGGCCCAAGATGTTCTAACGGTAAAAGAAATCCACATTAGAGATGAAGCTGCAACAGAGATGGAGACCTTTGGGAGCCCCATATTTGATGAAGTTTTAGTAGTTTTAGAAAACACAACTAACAAAGAGCAACTAGAGGAATGTCTTGAAAATGCCATCATTGATGAAAAGATAGAATGTCATCTCTTTATTGGAGAAGAAATGAGAATGATTGAGGAATGAACCAGAGACATAAACATTTGTTGTACGAAAGCGGAAGTACCTGTGGGAATTCTTTATTCCCTTAACTTGCTTTTTGTTTCTAATGGTTTATGTGCAGGTGCAATACAAGGTTGGACAATAGATGAGAAGATCCATGATGGCTTTTGGTAGAGAAGGACTACTAGAAGAGGTTCTAAGCCCACAAGAAGCTGGGAAAAGAGAAAGACAACAAATTGGCAAAGGATGACAATTTATGGTCCAACCTATAATTGGAAGCAAGGGAAGAAAGACGTGAAAAATTGTGAAGGTATGTAATCTAGTGGAAGGGCAAGTCATGTTCTTATTCTTTGAGTCAAAAGGATGGTTCTACCATCTAACCCAAAATCTTACCTGAATGTATGATACAATAAAATCTTGAGGTAAAAGCACTCCTAAATCACAAAAAAATTAATACTAATAATTGAGTTCTTAGGTTTCTTAGTATTTTTAGCTTTCTTAAAATTTGTTTTCAAATAAATTAACTTTAAATCGAGAAGTTCAAAATTTTAAAAAGAATGGAAGAATAATGCAAACCATTCAACCATTCCCCAATTGGTGAATAGGGGGTAACTAAATAGTCAGCAACAGTTACTAATGGTTTCAACAGAATACTGGTGGTTACAATGAATGAGCATCTATTTGCAACTGTGAACAACAGTTATAACCTGGCTGTTCAATTTCTTGATGATAGTTATAATATGTGGTGTTTCGAAGCTAGAGGTGGCTTCTTTAATTTGTAGTTGTTCCTGGTTGCACACTTTGCTGGTGGCAGTTTCCTACCTGCTTTTACTTTATACTATTATAGGGGATTCCATAACACCTGTTAGAATAGGGGGTTCCATAACACCTGTTAGAGATGGCTTTTATGCAAAGGATTGGATCGTGGGAGTTAGTAGGTTTTTTGTTCCTGTTACAAAAGCCTTTAGCCAATTGTTGACTGTTGTCCCACCACTTACACCAGTGGTTACCCTGATTTAGGGTGGCGGTTACTTTATGCAAACGGATTCCCTCCACTCATGATGTATGATATGTTACAGTACCTTTCAAATACAGACCTTTTCTTCAAGGAAAGGGACAGGGAATTCATGGCACATTTGCTGCAGCCTACAGGGAACTTGGTCACTGGATATCTTCAGCAATGCATGTTTGTTAGATGGAGAGTTAGGATATATACAACTATGCTGCGCAGATCTTATGAAATTGCTCTGTTTTTCAATGGATATTTATTGTGAGTTGTATATTTTTTCTACCTTACTGTTTTCAGTATGCTGCATTTGTTTTTATTTGAGGTGAGTTTAGCATGTTGCAGATTTGAGAAAGAGAAGTGTCTGCATCATTCTTTGTGTTAATAAGTTGACCAAATTGAAGTTAACAGCTGAATTATTTTCTTATTTAAGTTCAATCTTGGGCTATAACTGTATTTAGACTTTCGACGCATTATGACAAATAAATAGTTACAATATCATCTTAACAAGAATAACAAGATAAAATACTGATGTGCAGATAGCCACGGTCTAGCTGTACAGGAGCAATTGCAATAATTATTGATGTGCTACTTGTGTTGCTTTTACTCTAGCACTTTGTAGTTGAATGAGATGACATCCTGCAGGTATAATTATAACCATATATCTATGATGTGATTCAGGATCAACAAACTTTTGTATTTATTTACTTGAAGTAGAATGAATCAGGATCACCCTGCTGTTTGTTGGGGTATGCCTGGACCCATTTCCTGTACTCCTCATTCACCTTCAATCTATCTTCTGCAGTTAAATGTTGAGACCACTCAGGTTGGAATTCTGGAATCATGGTAAAATAGGATGCATACTCTTGCATCTTCTTTGCGCGCGGAATTCTCAACTCCTCAAACCTGTGACCAGATATATAAGTTCGACCATTATGAAGCTTATAAGCATGATTTTAATTTAATCTATACATAACTAGATAAAATTTGTCTAGTTCCCGTTTCATTTAACTTTTCAACTATTGGAGGACTTTTCCTATTCGTTTTTGCTGCAATGTGTAGTGATTGTCAATTTTTTAGGCAGTAATGGTTTTGAAATTGCAATAATTTATTAAAAAACAATGGCTTTGTTTGGGTTTTTTTTTATGCTTTGAAGTTGAAGTTATTTTCTACTATTGGGGGAAAATCCTGAAATCTTTCATGGTTGGTTCTATAACCAAATATACTGAAGCTCAGGTCCCAAACATACAGAAAAAATTATCCTAGGGGAGCATGGTCACAGCAAAAAAGTTTGGTTTGAAGATTTCAATGCAGATGTTAGATTTAGCTAATATTAATGACCTTTTAACAGCCTCTTGAATGCTTCCCTCTGAAAATGATGACCCACTTGCCAATTCAAGAAGAAGAGAGAGTTGATGCACATCTTCAAATGCAGACATTGCTCCTTGTCCAGGCCCAACAAATTGTGCATGCGCAGCTACATTCATGAACCAATGCTAATTAGTCCCTTATATCTTACACATAGTCATAAACACACACCCTATACATAATAGATTACTCAGAGTTTTGTAAGTGCTTAATACTTAAGTACACCAAAGTATGAAAAAGAAAGGATTTTACTTAGCATGCCAAAAAATCCAAGGATTCTAAGGAAATGGATATACCATCACCAATCAATAGGACATGTCCATCTGCATCACTCCATTTATTGAGTGCCAACCTATCCATTATCTTCCTTTCTGTTATGATCTCTTCACTTGTTGCCTCAATAGCATTTCGCAGATCATCCCATAACTCAATCCCATCAAGTTGCTGTAAAGCACGATGTTTACAGCCAGGACTTCCACGGGTTGTTCGTTCTGTTAAGACCAAGTCTGCCATGCCCCCTGTTCGGTCCATCTTTCGAAGTGACCAGATGGTATAGTCTCCTGCATGATATTGAAACAATCCAATAAACTTCTTGTTGCTCTTACAAGCTTGAAGTTTAACATCTTTTTATATTATATATAACCCCAACTAGTCTGGTGATCCACACAGTGGACACCCATATAGCTATGAAATAGAACACATTAATATTGATTCTGTATTCCCAATTTCCCATGCGTGACTTTCCTTATTTTTTAAATTAATTTTGTTTTATTGTATAAGGGCTAATAAACAATATTGCTCGGGGTCAGATACCTTTGTTACTATTGTAGTATATCATGAATTAAGAAAATACTATAGCATTCTTAAACGGACATGAGATTTTACTAAAATAAAAATTTGTGGATTGTTCATTCCTTGGTTATTAATTTGTGTTAGATATATGCAGATTCAATCAGTAAACCACCTTTGGTCAGAAAATGATCCATGTTGAATAGGAAATATGCCAGAAATTTGTTTTATGGTATCCGTCAGTTACAGAGTTATAATTGATGTATCTAACAATGAAGTTTCAAAACACCATATAAGTGGCCATCAGGGACAACATGGTTAGCCTTTCTCTACACCAGAGCAGTCTAAAATTTTCATGAACTAGCAGGGCACAAATATATACCTGAACTAGATGTGATGAAGGTGGTACTGGTCCTTTTGTCTCTTTGCATGATGAAATCTCCTTTTTCAAGCCCATCAAACAGCCTACACAGCAGAGGCCACATCATAGTAAGCCAATACATCTTCAGAACTATATCTAAAAATGAATATATGGAAGAGTTTTATTCACTTACTTGAGATGTGGATCATGGACTAATGCGCTCCATGTTTTCATTTTCAGGTACCTGGGAGCATCCCCAACCATCTGTTTGCGAACAGCAGACCATATCCCATCTGCCCCAATTAAAAGTTTGCAGGGAACCACTTTGATCCTATGACCTTCTGTACCCTCTTTGGGGCACTTAAAATAGGCCTCAACACCACCCTGCTTTGTGTTATAAAAAATGTTTAAGACTCATGAATCAGTTGGTACTGATGACAGTGATTTCTATACCTCTAAAATATATCATTTAATCTTTTACAGATATGCATATTGAGAATATAATTAACAGAATTATGTTCAGTGGGCCATAGTCTAGTAACAAGGCAGAGCAATGCTATGATGCCTTGTGAATTTCAGCAGAATGCATACTACTGGAGGTTGGGGCTTCTTGGCAGAATGGGAACCTCAACTTGATAGTGCTCTCAACAAAGGGTAAAAATCAGGTGAAATGCGATAAGTGTCCCTGAGAGTGTACAGAGCTTCCTAGCAGAAGGCGTCGTAAACTTGACAATGCTCTCGATACTGATGATCTATATTATTTTGATCAATAGGTGGAAAAATGTGTGATGTGGCATGTGCCTCTGCGATGGCATACCCATTCAGTCCATCTGTGTACTTTTGAACTAAAGAACTCGTTCACGATGTGGCATGTGCCTCTGCGATGGCATACCCATTCAGTCCATCTGTGTACTTTTGAACTAAAGAACTCGTTCACTTCATCTCCATCCGTTGATTGCTTCAATCCTAAAGAAAAATTAGAGTACCATTAATTATTTCCTCCTCATCCGTTGTGCCCCTCATAAATATTCCTATCTGTCATTTACCCGAAGATTAATATCTTGCAATACATCATAGATCTGCCAGGGAAAATC
Source organism: Sequoia sempervirens (assembly GCA_007258455.2). NCBI lineage: Eukaryota > Viridiplantae > Streptophyta > Pinopsida > Cupressales > Cupressaceae > Sequoia > Sequoia sempervirens. Next base: position 691,745,349 of record VDFB02270651.1, read on the forward strand.
TAAATACATGAATGCAGTAATATGTGCTGGCATCACATTGTCTCAATGCATGAATATGTCGTCTCTTACTGTGATACGACAGAAGCGTGTATTATACCAGTGACTTTATTTCGCATCTCTGCAAACTCCTCACTCCTCGCACTAGTTTACATTGATGTTAATTATTGATAGTGTGAAGCTATAGTGCTTTTAATATTTATAATAGTTACATAAGTGTTAGTAAAAATCATCAGTATCGATAACACAGTAAATATTATTCTTAAAGTATATGGGAATATGCTCCTTGTGAAACAGGATGGGTGTAAAAATCAGGTGAAATGCGATAAGTGTCCCTGAGTGTGTACAGAGCTTCCTAGCAGAAGGCGTCGTAAACTTGACAATGCTCTCCCCATAGACTGGGTTTGAGTGTTCACAAATTTACCAAACAAAAAAATAAATTAGCAGAATTATTGTCATTCGCCTATCGTATGGTGATAAAAGCAGAATAATGCTATGATAATCACTTGCGTTTAATCCTCACTGAGCAAATGCTCTATTGGATTTTATGTTTTCATCCAGTGAGTGCCCACTGGACTGTTGTATGTGTAATAGTGTATCCTTGCCCTTATCTGGCTGGATGCTTGCCCCACGGAACAAGACTAGGGGCACGTATAGGGTGAATCTGGGTGTTATACATACCTCGAAGAAATTGGGCTTCTGGGTAAAAGGCCATACCGAACTTGATAGTGCCCTTCGCAAAGTTTGGGTGAGTATTTACTGAGATACACAAAAGGCAAAAAGTAGAAGCCAAAATGGAAATCCCTTTGCCATAGTTTTAAACTTGCCCAAAAAGTTAAGAGAATTTTATCATCAAATTCTCCGATAACACCAAGCGATCCACCATTGTCTGATACGAGCACAAAATAAATGATAGAAAATCTTCTACTTCTATTTTTCCCACCCTGATATTTGGCCTATCATCACCTGATTAGATTCCCAAAAGTCAACTATTAAAATTCTTTCAAACTGTGCAAAGAACTTTTATCATACACTTTTGGGATGTGATGATGGAATTTGTATCATTCACTTATGGGATGACACAAACTCTTACAGTTTTTTCCAGAAATCCCTTCAGAACCATTTACAAGAAATTTTATCATTATGGCAATGATGTATTGCACCATGTAAAGCAAAAGTTCAACAACAAAAATCATTTCCCACAGGTGTTTCTGCATTATCATTTTCAACTGTTATTTAATTTGTTATTAAAAAGGGAAGAGCCAACTAACCTTGCAAGGCTTATAGGCTAGCAGCTTGTGAGAGAAGGAAATCCTAGATCTACTAACAAAGCTGTCCAAAACTCTGTGAAGTGACTTCCATGTAATGATCAATAGCTTTTCTGGAACAAATTCTTGTACTGTGGACACTTCAATGTCCGTGAAAGTAACAAATTTGACTTTAGTGGAATAAGCCCCAGTCTGGGCTAAAGTTGTAGTGAGACCAAGCTTAATTCCTTCAAGAGCAGCAATGCCATTGAGGCCAATGCCAACAATGGAAGCTGTGTCTGCACTCATTGATGGTGGATGAGTTTCGAACACGTGACATGGAACATTTCGTTCTTGCAGGGCCAGTGCAAGAGCAAGGCCTGCCAGCCCGCCACCCACAATCCCAATACCAATTTCTTCAGCTCTCTCTGCATTGCTCTCAAGTTCATCATAGTGAAGATTGCAGGAAATTGAAGACATTTTTAACAAGAGGTTGAGAACTGCAAAAAGTAAATTTCACTTCTCGAAGACAGGAGATTAAGTGGTATCTTTTTCTGATATATGTCTGTCCGTTTGATGGCGTGCGATCCCCATTGACTTCTTAATTATTTATTGAATTAGTAGGTAGTTGTCATTGGAAAGGTACTCTAATTTTAATTGAAGGCAGATTAGTTGTGGGGTAATTTTGTTTATTTGAAATCAAGTCAATGAATTTTTCTTTTAATTTTTATATAATATAATGTCTGAAAGCTTCATTTTTGTTTTGAGATATTTATTAGGTAATTATTAGGGCTTTAACTTATTTCTAATCTCAAAAATATTGAAATTATTTAATTGTAAAATTGTCTTTTTTACTAATAAAATTGTTCTTTTCAATATAATAAAGTACTTGCATTTGCACTTATTTATATTTCTTATCAACGAATATATTGCACTTCTTAAAATTGCATGTAATATTTAAGTGGAAAGTATTTAGCATATCAAATCTTAATTCTTACCAACAATTTTTTTTATTTTTTAATTTTATTTTATTAAATATTTCTATGAAGAAATGTACTTCACGGCAAACCCCCCGCGCACACCCCCCAGTAAGTCGAGGAATGGGCGCAGAGTAAACCATTGGCACCACTTCGAGTACCTGACCCGATGGGGACATCAAGTGGGGCCCAACTTGACAAAGGTGGCTAGCCTGAGGGAATGGACCTCTAGACCTCCCACATGAAGCTATACAGCATATAACCACTTGAGCTAGCCCACCAGGCTATATTAAAAGTGCATGTAATATTTAAGTGGAAAGTATTTAGCATATCAAATCTTAAAATAAATAAAAAATTGGTTGTCAAGAATCTTAAAGGAAATGAAGGTTGGAAGGTTTTAATTAGACATTATATTTTTGCTAGAGTGTTCTATGGGTATTAGGCATAGAATTGTTTTAGTCTTCATAAGGAAAGCTTAGGAGGCCATCAAACCTTGGTTCTTATGGGATGACAATAACTTTTGTAAGGGATTATCTATCAATCAAGTGTATTCGGTTGTCTCTTGATCTTTCTTTTCAAAGTTGTTTGCTTACTAAGGTTGCATGGAGTCATACTTTGAAGTTCTATAATAAGGGTATCAAGAATCCACTTGATCTATTTTCCAACACCACCAAGAATTAAATTATCTCTTGACTTGGGACCAAATTAAAATACCAGCTCTCTAGAGTTTCAAACTTACCAAGTTGTTATTGGTTCAATCCCCCCTAATATGCTTCAAAAAATAGAGGTTAAATGTCTCAAACCTTGGTGGAAGGATAGGAAATGGTATAGAGGTTATATGTCTCAAAACTTGGTGGAATGATAGGAAATGGTACACATACACATCATCACACAACTACAAAGTTTGCAAGATATATGCATATATTTCTTCAAATCTTCACATGGTGTCTAAGTTGAACTATAGATGGCTTCTCTAGTCTTCGCTAGGCTCTCAACAATGTAGATTTCAATTTTTGGTTGAATATACTTGAAGCTAAGCCCCATTTGGCCTTCAAGGTGTAATTTCTTCCACCCGTTATTTTTTTGCGACTATTTATGTTATATTTTTATACATGTAATATAAAGCATTTATTCATTAAAAAATTAGTTGTGTAAACAAATAAAATATCTCTATATAAATATTTAGCTTAAATAAATATATAGAAGTATGAATAAATAAATTATTTTAGATATGCAATGAATTTCATGGATGGAAGCAATAATTTTTAAAATTAGTAGTAGAGATGAGAGAGCAAAGAGGATGGAGCATCAAAGTGAAAGTTGCCACCCCTATGAAGGGAGGTGGAAGAAAAACATATAGACTACATCAAGTTGCAAAGCATATGCAAGCCACAACTATAAAATCATATGGAAAATTGTTGGGCTACCTTAGGTGAGGGTTCTTACTACCTTTACAACACTCTAATTCATGAGAGGCACCACTAGTACTCAACATTGGGTAATTTAAGGACACATGTCATAAATTATTAAAAATTATGATGAATATTTGACTTATCTCTTTATTGTGACTTGATAAACCTCTAACTTCTCTCTCATTGGGAGACACTTATATGGATCTAGGTGAAGATCCATTAGAATTTCATGTGCCAAAAGACTATGTTAAGGAAATCTTAGAAAATCTAGGCACATAATCTTTGGTTTTTAGATGTTTTTGGAAGCACAACCCTTTTGAAGAATTTGTGGCCTAGATTAAATCCACCTAAAGCAATTGGGAAAACCCCTCCATTGAAATCCTAGATAATAGTTTCTTATACAATTTTGATCAACAGAGTTGTAATTTTACAATGTATTGAGGACCATGGTATTTTAGAAAAGTGGGAGTATTCATGGCATCAAGGTCTCTCTCTTTGATCCCATGTTTATAATTATTTCGAAACTTTCAATTTGGTTATAGTTGTATAACTTACCTTTGATCATGGGGGGCCTTAGACTTATTCAAAAAATGACTTATCAAATAGGAAATTTTATGATACTAGATAAAGAATAAGAGTAATAATATAGCAGATATGTTGGGCTTTATGTTATGATCATTTTTTCTAAACCGACTATCTATAGTATTAGGAGGGTGATCCCACAATAATGTGCCCCACTTATAGAACATCATAATTTTTTTGTTCTAAAATTACATGTTTTTTTTTTAAATGCATGATTTAATCCAATAGTGGTTCCATCTAAAGAGGTTTGATTGAAGATGGTTAGATTAATTATGCTTGTATAGAACCCTTGAGGCTTAAATCAACACACTTAAGGAGTCTTTGTTATACCTATCAAAAATTTAATCAAAAAGTAGTTTCATTTCAACTTTTGGGTCTCGACCAAATGAAGTTATTTGGAAATGTCATTTTGTAAGTATGTAACCCATAGTGTTAACTTTCTCAAAAATTATCATATGTATTATGTTTTTCTAGTATTATAAATAAAATAATAATGAATGCAATCCCATTATACAAAAGAATGACATCTATTCAAGACATTAAGAAAAATGACAAACATTGTTAGAAAAATCTCAAAAAATGCACCGCATTACATGGATGTACTTGTTTCAATGTGCAATGACCAAAACTACATACCCTTCACTTTTTTTATTACAAATTATCCTCTAATTTTTGTGTTCATTCCCATAGCAAGTTCTTCGAGTTCATTAGGCTTACAGCCCTTGACCCTTTTTCCTAACCTAAGTGCCAATGGTTTTTATGTTTTTGTATGTTTAGATCTATTATATGTCTGTAAACATGCTTCTTATGACCATTTTATTTTTCAAATCTATGTTAAAAATTTTAATTAATGTTTTCCCTTAGACAACAATATAGTTTTGTTGGAATCCACACAATCATGCTGTTGTCTCACAATAGTATAGCCTACAAAATTAATATAACAACCAATTTGTTGATCTATTGACTTCATTTATCTTGTAACAACCATTTGACTGGGTTATGTCAAGTTTACAACCAATATTGCCTCTTAACTAAAATAGACACCTTAGTGATTTTTTTTGGTGTAATTAAAAGTGTTGTACCTTGTCCTAGGTCATGATTACACCTTAGTTAAGTTTACTTAGGGACTACATAGGAGGTAGTTGGAGCATTTCCACTTTTGGTGGACTTATCATGTTATTACTTTATCACATCCACCTTTCGTGGACATATCATGTGATTACCTTTCCACCTTTTGTGGGTGATCCACCATTTGTGGTGATTATTACATTATCACTTTTCTACTTGAGGTGGAGTGATAGCTTTTTGCAGTTGTCTCATGTCATAAGATTATGACACTTGTCATAATCTTATGCCCTTCTATGTACTCACCTTGGCTATAGAACCAAGGGGTCTCCTATGTACTTTTTCTCATTCTATTTTTGCATCATTGGAAGAATATAGTTTATTCTTGTCATATTGTTTCTATCTCTCTTATGCTTGTGCTTTCCATTAGGCCTCTAGATCTTGGGTGGCTACCTTCATAGCCAACTCTTACATTTTTTAATAGATAAGTAGCTACCATGGGGGTAGTTCTCTTTCTATTAAATGAGATCAAAATAGTTACATAATGTTCTTTAAAATGAGTAATTACTACAAAATGACCATATATGGCCGATGATGGATTAGGAAGTATATCCCTTCTAAAACTTCAAATTATTGCATGATCTACTCAAGTAATATGACTTCACTCACTTTTCCAATGTAGAAGTTGAAGAACTCTATGTTGTCTCATTCAACACCTTCTTGAAACAAGGTAATTTCTTGCTTATGTTTGTAGTGCCCAATAGCAATGTAAAATCATTGCAAGGCTTCCACTTTGAGGCTCCATATTAAAGGCATTGACTACATCCATTTCCTTCTATTTCAAATGGATCTTAATGAAGTCATCCACGACAATCATACTCCAAATCTTCTTCCTGAATACTAGAAACTTCTTTTCCAAAAATATATCAACCATTATGTTGTCATAGATGTTCTCTCCCTGAAATAAATTTCTATCAATCACCTTTTGAATGGAAGTTTCTTCCTCATTTATGGAATGTTGAATAATCTTCTAAGTTGAGTGGATTAGTTTGCTCAATCACATGGGAATTTGATTCCAACCATCTATATATTTTTTCTTGTATGTTGAGAGATATGAATGTCATTATAAAGCCTTTGTTTGTGGTTTCTAAGGAGAGATCAAATTCCAACCAAATCTAGTTTGTGAGGTGTATCTCAACTAAATCCCTATGTTCTTGATTTTGTTCATTAGAGTTCTTCCTTTGTCGTCCAATAGGGGGAGATTAATAGTGAGATCATTAATAAGGATATTGTCATGATGTAATCTCTATTTCATATGCCAACTACTTAGAACTAGTTAGCTTTGCAAGGGGTGATTCATGATGCTCTTTTTCATAGTTAGTCCTATTAGAATTATGAATAAACACGAGATGCAAGTTCAAATGAAAAACAAAAATACCTTCCATGCAAGAGAGATGCAAACAATGGTTTGATATATCCTCAACTAGAAAAACTTACATAATGAACCTCAAGAATATTCAAGGATATCATTTGATAATACAATGAGGGTGAGTTCTTTATAGGAGCAACCCTAAATGATAAAGGGATTAGATCATGACAAGTGTCATCATCCTATGTGATGAGATATAATGATCTAATAAAATCTCACTTTAGTTAACATAAAAAAAGCACTCCTAAGTTTAGCTAAAAACCATAACACCCCCCTTAAGATGAACTTAGGGAGTAGCTAAAAATCCTAAAAAGAGAATGCATTATGGATCCCAACAAGCAAGGCTTGGTGAGGAACCCATGTATAAACAATATAATATCTCACAACTAGTGAAAACATGAGAAAATCTCATGGGAAAAACTCCTCTCCAAAAGGGAGAAAGGTGAATGAAGGATTGAAAAGCCTCCAAAAAATATCCAAAAAATAATAGGAACATGAAGAACATCGCACAAGCATGAAGTAGCTATAGATTTATTGAATTTATGAAAACTTCGAAAAAAGGTTTTATCTATTCAAGAGGAAAATTAGGAAGAATTAGTTAATAGAAGGATAAGGAAATTAAAAGAAGAGGAATTAGGAAAATAAGAAGAGGTCGGATTTAATTCAGGTAAGGAATTATGTTCACTAGCAAATAGAATGTCATTAACAAATAAAAAATCAAATAATATCTTGAAGAGTCACAACCCCCAAACCAGGACCCATCCTGTAATGCCCCGTTGTGCGAACCCCAAAGGACAAATAAACAATAATTACAGCACAATTTTTTTTTTTTAAAGTAAACATAACATACATGTAATACACATTAAATCATAACATGAATTTCATTTAAGAAGATTCATTAGCACATACATCCCTTGGGGTACACGAAGAGTCATTACGAGACTGAGATCCACACAACGACAATAAAGAATAAAACCAAAGATATAATTCATAACAAAGTAAACATTAACAAATGTATACATGATAATCATTGATAAGAAACCATCTGAGTACATAAATACAACATATACATGATTAACTTAACACATTGAATATCAACTGCAAATAGCCACATAAGGTTTAATGTTACATTACAATACAATATTCAAGAAGTACAATGATACAAAAGTGTTTCCAATATGCACGGAAACCATACAACAAGAATCATGATACAATGAATAGATGAAAACTGGCTCCATGATGGATACAACTCTGGAGTCGCTGCAACAGCACCAATCCGCACCTCTCGATCCTCGACTGGGGACCCAATGGGGTGCTTAGCACGTTCCACCCGACCATGTGAGTCCGAAGACCCACCCCCCGTGCTAGGAGCTAACAAGAAAGAGACCGCAACCAAGAACATCCAAAAAGGGAACCACAAGACTCAACGCCATACAAAGCATCATAAAACTCAAGAATTACAAAGGCATAATCAACAACATCCAAGAGTCATTAAAATAACTTAAAATCATAAATCTCATCACATAAATCAAAGCAATGACCAGTAACAAGTAACCAAAGGATGATTATGAAATAATTCCAAATCAAACTGAATTAATAAACATAATACAATTCCAAATTGCAATTAAACAATACAATAACATCATATCACAGTACTATAAAAATACAAGATCGTAAATCAAATATAAATGAGATCATACAAGACCACAAAATATACTAAAGATGTATTAAAACAATATTCACAACTCAAAATAAATCCATATATCAGCAATCTAAACCAACTCCCATGACCTACTTCCAGAGGAACTCAAAAAAGTAAAACACATGGGCAACTAGGGGAGAGTGTCATCGCATAGTCCTACATGGGTTGTCCTGTGCTCTTCCTCCCAACTGGAGGCGTCGGTCCATAGGGTGACTCATGCGGAGCCGTACGCCTCTCGTGAGGACGAGGTCACGACCTTGCCAACCATGGCCTTCTCAGCCTTCCATTAGTCCGTGAAAGCACTAATGAAGACGAGGCGTCCTTTTTTTTAAATCTTATAATGATATTACTACCCAACCCTCCTAAGTTAATTATTATATTTTCACTTGATTACCAACTCACTCGTGGGTTATCCTGTGCCCTTCCCCTTAAGCGGGGCGCCGGCCCCCACGAGGAGCCACTCTCCCTAGAGACCCAACAACATAAAAAACTAAGAAACCAAGGGTTGTACAACATAACAAGAATATTAGATCACAACTGAGAAGCATGCGAGGCATTACCCATCTCGCTATAAATACATAATCAAAGTCTCAACAATTCCCGTACAACCCTTTTTAAAATCATGAAACCAAAACACTTGCCACATCAAGGGAACATGAAGAGAGAGAACATCAATTATCAATCATCTCAAGCCTTTGGAAGCCAAAAGATTGAAAACCTACAAACAAGGGTAAAATGAAGCAACATGAGTATTTCTCCACTAATTCCAACACAAGGATAAAATTTTATCAAATATGTGAGTAGATCAGAAAAGCCATAAAAAAGGAAGATTCATCAAGACCCATCCACAGATCAACAATGGTGTCACCTCAAATAGGGAACGCAAAAGAAAATCAACCTTTAAACAAAATCACTTAATAAAACCAAAAGCCACCAACTAAGTATTCCACAGGAGACCTCAATTTTCTCCTCACAAGAACCCCCTTATAGTGGTACGCAAATCACCTTCATAAAATCAACAACATAGCAATGACAACAATAATTGCTAGGCCACAAGAACTATTTTCAATTCAAATATAATGAGTGAATACATTGAAATAAGATCAACAACTCTGTCCAGACTACATAATCAATCTTTGATACAAAATAAATTGGAAATTCAAGAAGATCAACCACCCACAACTCATAAACCAAAACACGAGTTCCCAATTACATTGCAACACAAATTAAATGACAAAGGATTCCTTGAATCAAAATTAATCTCCAAAGGCATTCATACCAATACGGAAATGTCCAAAAACAATCCTTCAATAACAGAGGTAAAAGCATGCAACCAGGCATCCAAGGGACCAAATTAAAGAACACCTTAAAACCACCAAACATTCGCATAATAAACAACAACCAAAAATTCAAACAAGAACAATATTTAATAGCCAATCAATTAACAACCAGAACTAAATGACTTTACAACTTACCCATCTAAATTACCCAATTAACTAAAACAATTTATGATAATCATCACAAGTATTCTAAAAGACTAACCCATAAAGAGAACTTACAAACCAACCATTAAATGAATATAAAGGAAGTCAATTTTCAAAAGATTAAAATTCCATTTCACCAATAAACTATCCAATTCGACAATACCCTAATCAATCTCTAACTATGCCCATACATTTAAATTTCCCCTTTCATTTATCAACATAATTGAAAACTACTTAATAATTGGGTAGTTAACTCATTATCATTTCCTAACTACTTATTTTCAAAACATCATTTCCACTCTCCTTTCATCATACTAACTTAAGACTCACTTCCAATATTTAAAGTAATTGCGTAAACCACTTAAGACCATTTGTTATACTTTAAAAATGATAATAATAACAATACTCTAAATACTTAAACTACATATTAGAACTTACCACCTTAAAATCTTAAATCTATCTAAATAAATCTACACACAAAAATACCTTTTAAAACCACTACAAATCTATATATTTTAATTCTTTTCAAGGAGGGAAAGTAGAAAGAGAATAGATCTTTTCTAAGAATCCAACAAGTCTACAAAACAACTTCACAAAATAAGAATAAAAAGATAACTTATTCAATTCTATATTAAATTCTATTTCCACCATATACATATTTAAAATAAAACGATCAATGCTAGTACATATATATTTACAAATTGCCCTTATATTAATTTATCAAATTAATAGAAGTTCCTTTCTATTTGCATATCTTCCCTATAATAAAATTTTATTTTGATCATATTAGAAAAATAACCAAATTGATTACAGACAGAAATAATTGATAAAATTAACAGTTAAATTAATGAACTCTTAATTAAATGAATTAATAAATATAAATATATATATATATACATACATATATTTATATATATATATACATACATATATTTATATATATATAACATTATATATATATACGTGCCTTAAAAGTTATATGAAATTTTTGTTTTAAGCCAACAATAAACATATACAATTTTAAATAAAGATTAAATTCCATATAACGCACGGGCGAACTGTCACGGCAGTCTGTAGGACACAGTCTACGGACTGTCACAGCAGTCCGACGGACTGCCATGGTAGCCCGTAGGCTGCCGCACCAATGCATTCGGTCGGCTGGGTGGTGGGTACGGCCGAGGCCGAACCATCACCCAGTCATTTTATTTTTTTTATTTTTATTTTTATTTTATTTTTTTAAAACAATTTCAATATAAATTTATTTCGGTGAACTTTGAACCTTAATTAAATTTTTTCTTTTTATACTATCTCACATATATATATATATATATATATATATATATATATATATATATATATATATATATATATATATATATATATATATATATGTGCATACATATATATATATATATTGTATAGAATATTTCGAAGACAGAAATAAAATTCAATTACTGTTCAATATAAATTTTTATACATAGAATAAATTTGTAAAAAAATTTATCTACAAATGGGGATTCTCACAACCTCGAAATTCCCAAACAAGACATTATTCTTTTACTGGTTTATTATTATTCTTAACTTAAAACTACAGTAACCCTTTTTAATTCTAGAATCCCAACAAAATTTACTTTAAATGAATAACAATCCCGAACCCCAGTAAGATTTTTTTGATTGAAAAACAGTCCAAAATATTTCTAAGGCTTTGAGAATTTTCTACATACATTAAATTACAAAACCAGAAGAAAATTTCATTCGCAACAAAGAATTCTTATTTCTTTGATACTAAAGAAAGAGAATAATTTAAAAGAAGGAGAACTTGGCGTCCTACGCCTGGAGAAAACTATAGAAGCTTTATCCTTCTTACCGATCCAATCATCCGCTACCGATTGTTTCCAGCCGTAGCTCCAATATCCTCCCTCAACTTAAATCTCATTCCTAAATGAATTCTCTCCAGAATAATAATAGAAAAGAATGCAATACTGTAACAGAAAAATGACTGCCAAATTTTCTCCAAAAAAAATATGTTGGAAAGAGAATGCCAACCCCCTACCAACAAAAATCCCCTAAATAAAAACACACACAAAAGCCTCTTCCATTTCCTCTTCCAGCGAATACCAAAAGTCACATCTCAAGAAATAACTCCAAATAATTATTAATCCTCTAATTCCTTTTGCTACCTTTTTCATGCATATGATTAAAATTAAAATAAATTTAAATCCTCAAAATTGAACTTTTATTTGAATATATATTCATTATCACCACAATACATAATTAATTACTTCCACATTAAAATATTTAAAATCAACCATTTGCACTACTACAACATTTATTTATTTATTCTTCTCTTCGACTTCCAAATGCTCTATAGGTGGAGTTTCATTTCTTGCTTTAAAACACTTCGACTTCCTATCTCCTTATTCATTTAAGTTTCTTATTATAATAATTATCTTTTCAAGATTATTTTATTATTAACTTCAATTTAACACAACAATTTAAATCAATTTATTTAATAATATCACTTTTATTTTTAACAAATTAGTTTAATTTGATCATTTGTTCCAAATCATTTGATTTAATTTAATTGATTATTATTTTAATTTCTAATCATATTTTAAATAACCTCGCAAATCACTTATGACTTAATTAATTATTTAAACATGATTACTAACATATTATATTTTCCACATAATCGAATAACACAGTAATCAATGAAGCACACACAGAGACTCACACACAAGTCCAAAACAACCGACACGGAGGAACATGAAAAGCCTCCAAAAAAATATCCAAAAAATAATAGGAACATGAAGAACATCGCACAAGCACGAAGTAGCTATAGATTATTGAATTTATGAAAACTTCGAAAAAAGGTTTTATCTATTCAAGAGGAAAATTTGGAAGAATTAGTTAATAGAAGGATAAGGAAATTAAAAGAAGAGGAATTAGGAAAATAAGAAAAGCCTCCAAAAAATATCCAAAAAATAATAGGAACATGAAGAACATCGCACAAGCATGAAGTAGCTATAGATTTATTGAATTTATGAAAACTTCGAAAAAAGGTTTTATCTATTCAAGAGGAAAATTTGGAAGAATTAGTTAATAGAAGGATAAGGAAATTAAAAGAAGAGGAATTAGGAAAATAAGAAGAGGTCGGATTTAATTCAGGTAAGGAATTATGTTCACTAGCAAATAGAATGTCATTAACAAATAAAAAATCAAATAATATCTTGAAGAGTCACAACCCCCAAACCAGGGCCCATCCCCTAAACCACATAAGAATAGAAGAATTTTGAAACAAGAGACATCACAAAGTAAAGAGACAAGAGAAAAAGAAGGAAAAGGGGTAGATTGGGAAGAGATACTTGGGAAAGAGTACTTTGACATAAAATTAGCAAGAGATAAGGGTAGAGAGCAGAAGCCCCATACCGTTAGGAAAGTCAAGAAAGAAAAGGAAGAAAATAATAGTCCACAAATTTGAAAACTCAAAACAAAAAGAAACTAGAATAAAATGGAATCATCAATCAAAATCCTCGTATTTGGAAGAGACACAACAGAGGTTGCAAAGCATATATTCCTATTAGAATCTTTCTAGGAAAGACAAGACATTAACAAAACTTTGTTTCTTCATTAAGGAAAAGAAATATTGGACTAGTACAAAAAGACTTACCCGAAGCATGGGAAAAGTTGAAATGAAGTAAAACAAGACTTCTTGAAAAAACTTGACACTCTGTATATCCCTACAGAGAGTTTTAGAAAAATGAGAGACCTAGTGCAAGAAAAAGAGGAATTTGTGAAGGCTTAAGAAAAAAGATTTGAGGAAGTTTGTCGCCAATTGGAAGAACCTCTAATAGAGTGACAAAAGATTGAATAGTTCATCTCTAGACTATAGAAGGATACAAGAGTAGCCTTAGATGGAAGAATATTTAATACTTATACAAACTTGATCACAATGGCATACTGGATAGAAGCTCAAACAAGCACATACCCCAAGAAGATGACATAAAGGAGAATCTTGAGAAATTACAATTGGCAGTAGAGAAACTAACCATACAAAATGGTATTTTGGCAAGAGGAGAGGAAAATAAAGGTAAAGATATTTTGTGCACACATTGCTCAAGGGAAGGCCATCTCTAAAATGATTTCCCTAAAGCCCAAAGAGAAAGAATTGCAATAGCATTGTATGTAGAATTAAAAATGGTATGGAACAAGACATACATTATATTACGGAACTTGTTGAGAATGGGGATAGTCACCTCACTGAGGGTTGTCTCGAAAAACAATTTCATCTTTAGAATACAACAATCCATCCCAATCCAAGATGCCCCATGAACTAAAACTATGGTACAAACATGGATAGAAAATGGCATATGTTAAAGGCTTGTGGTGGTCCTTTACATGATGTGAGTTATAAACAATGACCGTGGAGAGATAATAGAAGTGCTTATGCATTACAAAATAATCCATCGCAATATTACATAGGAGATAATAGGAAATCAAACTATAGATGAGGAAGAGGACATGGTAGAAGCAACTGCCAAAGAAGTGAGGCTACATGCTATAGCTACAAACAAATAGGCCACTATGCTATAGAGTGTTGGGAAAAAAGGAAAAGGAAGTATCCATTTTATGGAGATGATTCTCATGATATTCAAATGTGATAAATAAAAATAGTATTACCAAAACGTTACACACTCCATAAGTGATGACTTACAAGACCATAAAGGAGCCAAGGTAATCAAAATAACACGATCGCAAGGAGTTAAAAGTTGTCAATGAATGGATCAATGCTCATTTGATACATCAAATGAGGAATATTCCAAGGAAGAACAACAAATGCAACTTAAGAAAAATAAGAAGTCTAAAATAAAGAAAAATAAGGTTACAGTACTGACTAGACAAGGAATTGCTATCGAAAAAATAAACAAAGAAATTGAAAAAGTTAGTGAAGATTCAGGTCTGGAAGAAGAGGAATATGATTACTTCTGGCCAAACAAACAACAACATGATAAAATAGTAGAAAAAGAAAAACAACAAATTATACAACAAAAAAAGGATGGCAAAGCCTATTTCCCATAAGAAGTAACGATGTTGAAGAATTTAGCTACTTTGCCCCAACAAAAGGACCTCCTAGTCAAATTAAAACAATGGGAAAATATTGGAACAAACAAAAATAACAACTCCATCAACTTACAAAAGATTGGAACTAGAAGAATGGCCCTCTCCTAATTACCACACACCTTAATAATAACAAAGTCAAACATGTCATGGTAGGTTTAGGTGCAGACCTAAATATTATTCCAGCAACCACTAAGGAGAGGTTGGGCAAACCTAAGTTAGTCAAAATACCAATGAACATTAGTTTGAAAAATGGTTTTGGTATGGAAACTTTAGGAACATGGAAGAATGTGGAAGTAAATATCAAAGGACTCAAGAAATTATTTATTTTGAGGTCATTGAGATGAACTCTTTAACACTTTTAGAGCATTGCTAGTATTGAGATGGTTTGTCAATTCTAATGGGATAGTAGACTCAAAAAAGGGAGAAATATTTTTGGTAGATGACAATACAATAGTCCATATTCCACTACGTGAAAGAGAAGACAAAACTTATGTAGAAGCAAAGATATCATAGTTGGTCTACTCAATCTAAAAAATCTCTACTACTTCACAATTAGCACAACACAAAATATATGGATTCAGAAGGGTACTCATGATACAAATCTGCTTAGCCACTATATTGGAAAAAGATCAATTGGTCAGGATAGAAAACACAAAACACATCAATCACATGCAAAGAGGTATAACATATCTCAAAATACCAAGGTTTTCGAGAGTATGAGATGTAAAGGAGTATATAGTGGACATGGAAAAAACATTCCAAGATGAATCAATAAGGATAGCTACCCTTCTGGAAACCTTGGTATGTAATGTTGTTGGTGGCATACCAACAAACATACTATTCCCACATGGCATTCCTTCTAAATCTTAATGAAGGAATGATACATGCAAGAGGAAGGAGAATAAAATATAATTCCTAGATGTGAAGGAGTAAATACCCTAGAGGATCATATTCAAATTTGTGTCACCACATGGAAAGGAGATAGAGAATATGACCATTGCCTCTATATTCAACTATTTTATTGGACCCTCATATTGGTAGTACTAACCTGGTATGTTAATCAAGAAAGAAGGGGAGAAACTAAGGATTGGGGAGAACTTTGACAAGATTTCATCCACACATTTTCCTTTCGAGATGAAAATAAACAAATAGGTACCACATTAAACTAAATTAAGGAGATTATCTTCAAGCCAATTATGGAAAACACCAATCCTCAAAAATTGTAAAATCCACCACCTAGAAACCAAGGAATTTGGAAACTTATCAAATGGATGGAGAAACAAGCACAACTGGTTAAAAATAGATACTATAAAATATAAAAGGACGAAGAAGAACTAGGCCTAAAAATTGATATCATTGTGGTTGAAGGAGAAAGGGAAGTAAAACTAAATAAGGATTATAAAGACTATTATTATAACCAACCTCTCAAGTTAAGAGAAGAGAATATAGCCCCTAGGGAGAATCCTAAAATAGAGAAAATTGGTGATTATTGGGAAGAACTAGTTGTGGCATCAATCATTGAATTACTATAAAAATATGAGGAATTATTCCAATGAACATTCATAAAAATGAAAGGCATAAAAGAAGAAGTGGGAATAGTGAAAATATAGCTAAAAGAGGGAACCAAACCACACTAGAAAAGGCCTTACTGGGTGCTGTCATAATAGTGGTTTACAATTCCTAAGAGGAACAAATTTTAGCTGAAATCACATATTTTTAGAAAATACAATGATTTAAGCCTTAAAAAGTTCCATTTTAAGGATTCCAATTGAAGAGGGTTTGATCAAATCACCTTAGATCAAACCCCCTTGGATAGAACTCGCTAGTTTTAAACCATACCTATAAATGTCTCCTTTTCACCTATCAAAATGTATAAAAATCACTTTTGATTTAGATTTTGGGGATCAAATGAATTCATTTAAAATTTATTTCAAATGATTATGGTATTCCTCAGAACAAGCTATCCAATGAATATAATTTTAATATGTTTTGGTTTTGTTATGTATTTGTTTTTAAGTTTTATTAAACATAGGTTTTTCATCAAAAATGAATTTCTTTGTTCTTCACATGTGGAAAAATAGAATATTATCAAAAAATATTGAAAAATATGAGTGCACCAGATATTGAAGTCTTTGATCCAACAAATAAAATAAAATAAAAATTTTGACATATACAAAAAGTTACGCCTATACAATGTCTAAATTGTAATTCTTGACTTTGAAACTTGATTAAGGAAAAAATATTCAATAAAAAACTATCTAACCAAGTGGAAGCACTAGATATCAGAGTTACAAATCTAAATTTGAAAGAATTATAATTTTATCCTTCATGGAAAAAATTTATGCATTATATGTGTCACTTTTTAAAAATGTTGTTTTTAAAAAATCTATTTTCGTGGGAGATGGAAAAAGAAGTGCAATTTGATTCCAAAAATTTTGAAAAAAATTTTTTAGAATCTACAGACAAAATTTGATGAGACTCTAATTTGCACCATCTTCAAATTCCTCACAGTTTAGCCGCTATAGGTGCCCGAATGTGAAGATTTAGTTAAAAATAATAATTTCAGTGTCCAGTTTGGCCAAAAATTGTAAACCACTATTATGGGATCACCCTACTGCCTCAACCCTAACTTGAAGAAGAAAGTCAAATTATAATTAGATCAAATGTTAAAAATAGGGATTATTAAACTAGTGGAAGATTTTGAATAGATTAACCCTATGGTAGTACAAAATAAAAAGATGAGAAATCCATATATGTGTAGACTTCTGATAACTTAACAAAGCATATATTCACGATCTCTTTCCTACTCTCTTCATCAAGGAAATGAATCTATCGCAAGGAGAGAAATCTATTCATTCACTGATGGGTTTTTTGGATACCACTAAGTCCAAATCAAGGAAGAATACCAACCTAAAACTACATTCACCATAGCATGTGGATCGTTCATGTATACAATAATGTATTTTGGATTGAAAATGTATCAACAGCCTTTAGCAAAATTATGCTAAATACATTTAAGGATTTTATCCTTGAATTCTTAGAAGTATATCTAGATGATTGGGTTGTCTATGGCCTAGTAAAGAACCACATTCAATCACTCTAAACCATGTTAGAAAAATGTGAAAGTATGCAAATATCCCCAAATATCAAAATGCATTTTTGTAGTACCCTTTAGCACATTACTAGGGAAGATCATATGTAAAGAGGGACTGATGGTAGATCCAATGAAAATTTCCTTGATTTTGGAAATTACCACCTCCTAAAACAACAACAGATGTTAAGACATTTCTAGGCTATACTGGGTATCACATAAAATTTATCAAAAGATATGCCACCCTAGTAGCTCCTTTAGAAGAAATCCTCAAAAAGAGAACTAATAAAGCTATTACTTAAACCAGCCAATGTCAACAATCATTTAACACATCAAAATAGAAAATAGTAGAAGTTCCTATTCTTATATTTCCAAACAAGTCAATACCTTCTCATGTCCATATAGATGCTTTCATAATAGCGATAAGAGTAGTGCTTGCCCAACCATGTGGAAATAAAGATCACCCAGTTACTTTTGTTAGCCACAAACTTTCCTAAGATGAGAGAAATTACACTACCACTAAATGAGAGGCCTTAGCCATGGTCTACACACTACACAAATTCTGCCACTATCTTCTATCCACACCATTCACTTTTACATTGACCATGAGCCTTTGGAATTTCTACTAAATAAACCAGTGATACAAGGAAGAATATGTAGATGGTTACTATTATTTCAAGAAATTAATTTCAATATAATGGTAAAAACAAGGAGGAATAATCAAGGTCCAGACTACTTATCTAGAATTGATACATGCAAAGAACTCAAGTAGGTTGAAAAAGAGGACTTTCCTGGCACCCATCTATTCCGGATAATTATGGTACTCCAAGAATTTCATGATGTAGCCCAATTACTTTCTATAGGTCAATATCCCATTGACATGAAAATACATGATAAGCAAGTATTACTATGAAAATCCCTTCCTTTTATCTTAATTGAGGGAGCACTATACAAAAAAGATAGAGATGACATCCTTTGGAGAGTATTCTATGAACATGAATGCGAACAAATCTTAAGAGAAGCACATGAAGGCATTGCAAGGAGACATAATTTCAAAGACTGTCACTCAAAAAATACTACTAGCTAGGTTATGGTGACCTAGTATATATGAGAATGCTAAGAACTATAGAAAGAACTGTGATATTTTTCAGAGAATAGGGTGACCTACTACTCGAGATGAAATGCCCCTCCAGCTAGTATTAGCACAAGTCTCATTTGAGAAATGAGCTATTGACTTCATAGGACCTAAAAACCCTCTGAAAAAAATTCCCAAAGCTAGATTCATTATTATCAATATAGACTACATAAGTAAATGGGTTGAAGCTAAACCAACCAAGGATTGCACTGCATATACTGCAACCATATTTCTCTACCATAACATAATTACCAAATTTGAGTGTCCATTAAGCATAACCAGTTATTAAGGAAAACACTTTTTCAATAAGATAATAAAGGAATTACTAGCTAATTTGATGATCACCCATAACTGTAACACACCATACCATCCGCAAGCAAATGGAGTAAGTGAAGAATTGAATAAGATTATTGACACTACTTTGACCAAGATGTGTGATGCAAGAAAGAATGACTGGGACATTAAAATTCTTGTGATGCTTTGGGTATACTGTACTACATATAAACGATCTACCAAATGATCTACCAAGAACACTTTATTTTATCTCCTATATGGAATGGAGGCCAACTCACCTCTAAATTTCATGGTCCATAATCTCCACACAACTTTAGCCCTAAAACTCATTGACAAAGAATCCATCAAACACCATCTAGAAGAACTAGATAAGATAGATGAAACAAGACAATAGGCAGCACACCATCTATGAATATAAAGACAGACAAAAAACATGACATAATTGAAATATTAGGTCTAAACAATTCAAGTTCGATGATATGGTCTTACTCTATGATAAAAAAAAAATCAAAAACAAGGTAAACTAAAAGTTAGATGGTTGGGCCCTTATCAAATCAACAACATTCTTGAATCAGGAGAAATACAACTAAGAACATTAGATGGTACAATATTACAATCCTTCATAAATAAAGCATGTCTCAAACACTATCACACTATTGTAGAGAAGGTTTGACTTGAGGACATGTCAACATTTTGAAAGGGGGATGATGTTGGCAAGAAAGAGCAACATTTCATAGACCACCAAGCAAATCCTATTGCATCTTTCCGCAAAGAGCTTGTGGACCATAAGATTCAAGAGATATCATCTAGGGTATATGTAGGATATTTGGGTCACGTCCCATCCCATAGATATATGTATAGGAAAAGATATGAATAATAGAGTAAGAAGATATATGTACAAGAATATATGTATGGGATTGTATGTAAAAGATTATATGTATGAGTGAATATATGTAAAAAGAAGAAAGGAAATATATAGAGTATAAGGGATGATATATGATGAACAAATATATGATGGAAAAGGAGATATAAGGAGATTTGGATGTACTCTATTGATATAAATAATATAATGATACCAGAATTCTATCTATATTATGTTGTTTAACATCACGTTATATATAGTTATTTAGTCAATTTTTTGTGTGGATCAACCCATTACTCCCTTTATATGACTAAGTTCAGGGTATGAACTACAACACTCAAAAAATTATTTGGGGCTCAAAACTTCGGTCTATTTTTCGCCAATTTTCCTACTAACATACTACTTGATATACTTTTAGCTATTTCTATTAAGGTTTATCTCATCATTTTTGCTAGCCCATTTTTTGGGAAGTTTAAGGTGTAGTATTCTACTAAATAATACCTCCATACTTATATAATTCATCAAATTCCTTGGAATAATATTCTCCACAATTGTCATATCTCAATACCCTCATTTTATAGTATGTTTTATTCTTTACTAAGGCTTTAATTCCTTAAACTTAGTAAAAATTTAGATTTTGAATGCATAAAATAAATCTAGGTGTATCTAGAGACATTATTAGCAAATGTAACATAATAACAATATTTACCCATAGAATCAACCTCCACTAGACCAAACACATCCAAATAAATGATTTTGAATAATCTCTTACTTCCATTGCTTCTAATAGGAAATTAATATCTATTCTATTTTCCAAACACACAATACTCACAAAAACCATTTTCCCCAACATAATAAAAAAAACATTGTTAAAAATGGTCTTAAGAAAATTTTCACTTATATGACCCAAACATTGGTGCCACAACATACATGCATTTTTAGTGACAACTACATTGAAAAATTTATAAAATGTGGAGGCACTCAACCGAAATAGTCACAATTGAAGATCCTCTAGCAAGCACCAAATTGCAACTAGACTTATAAAATATCACATGCACACCAATATTACTTAACTCTTGGATACATAAAGTAAATTTCTCATAAGCCTTGGAATATGGAAACATGATCAAGGGTTTTAACCCTTCCATCACCAAAATATAATTGTACATTTCCCTTACACACACTCTTCTTGGTACTATTTTCCCCAAGAAAAACCTCTCCTCTATTATAAGATTTATATATAGAAAACCACTCCTTATGAGGATTCATATGGTAGAAGCAACCTAAGCCAATAAGTCAAGCATCGTCAGTTAGATTCTTATCGAAAATAAATAAAACATCATTCACTGTCATTGAAGTAATTTTTCATGGGGGAATCTAAGCCCCTTTTCTTGTTTCTTCATTACTTCTTCGCATGTACCCTCTTTCCCTAGTTCCAACACTTTTCTCTTTCCTAAGGTTTTATAACATCCTTTAGAGTTTCTTATCCCCTTTATGACCTCCTTTTTCTTTTGACCTTCCCCATACATGCAAAGTGTCTTTCAAGCCCACATTCATGGATTTTCTTCTCACTTGCTTTGGAAGAAAAGAACAGTAAGATTTTTCAGTTTAACTCTAAACCACTACTATGAATGAAAATGATTAAATGTTCTCAAATATCAAGAAAATAGAAAATTATAAGATGCATTTATCTCTCTCTTACAATTTAAGATCTACATAAACAAGATAACTTAAAATAAAATAAATATACTCAATGATCTATAATAAAATCACCCTATTTCATTTTCAATGAATATAATTATCTTTTGAAATATATCCTGGCTGTTCAATTTCTTGACGGCAGTTACATTATGTGGCATTTCCACGCTAGAGGTGGCTTTTTCCATTTGTAGTTGTTCATGGTTGCACACTTTGCTGGTGGCAGTTTCCTAACTACACTTACTTTATAGGGGATTCCATAACTCCTGTTAGAGATGACTTTTATGCAAAGGATTGTATGATGGGAGTTAGTGGGTTATTTATTTCAGTTACAAAAGCCATGTGCCACTTCTTGACAGTTGTCCCACCACTTATACCAGTGATTACCCTGATTTAGGGTGGCGGTTACTTTAAGCAAACAGATCCCTCCACTCATGATGTATGATATGTTACAGTACCTTTCAAATACAGACCTTTTCTTCAAGGAAAAGAGACAGGGTATTCATGGCACATTTGCTGCAGACTACAGGGAACTTGGTCACTGGGTGTCTTCAGCGATGCATGTTTGTTAGATGGAGAATTAGGATATAACCAACTATGCTGTGCACATCTTATGAAATTGTTCTGTTTTTCAATGGATATTTATCGTGAGTTGTATATTTTTTCTACCTTATTATTTTCAGTATGCCGCATTTGTTTTTATCTGAAGTGAGTTTAGCAAGTTGCAGATTTGAGATAGAGAAGTGTCTACATCATACTTTGCATCAATAAGTTGATCAAATTGAAGTCATTTTTTTTAAGAGGGGTAAACGCTTTTGACTTGAGCTATCAGGTCACAAACAGGGGATGCTCATCTCCAATATAAATTCACAACAATTACATTCTAATGAAGTTTGAAAGTTGATGACAAGTATAACACAACAATTTAACCATCACACCATGCCACTATTGGCGTTGGACAACCAAATTGAAGTTAATAGCTGAATCATTTTCTTAATTAAGTTCAATCTTGGGCTATAACTGTATTTAGACTATCGACGCATTACGACAGATAAATAGTTACAATATCATCTCAAGAAGAAATACAAGATAAAATAATGATGTCCAGATAGCCAGGGTCTAGCGGTACAGGAGCAATTGCAATAATTACTCTAGTACTTTGTAGTTGAATGAGATGACATCCTGCAGATATAATTATACCCATATATCTATAATGCGATTAGTAACTAGACAATTCAGGATCAACGAAGTTTTTGTATTTGTTTACTTGAAGTAGAATGAATCAGGATCACCCTGGTGTTTGTTGGGGTATGCCCGAACCCATTTCCTGTACTCCTCATTCACTTCCAATCTATCTTCTGCAGTTAAATGTTGAGACCACTCAGGTCGGAATTCTGGAATCGTGGTAAAATAGGATGCATATTCTTGCATCTTCTTCGTGCGCAGAATTCTCAACTCCTCAAACCTGTGACCAGATATATAAGTTCAACCCTTATGAAGCTTATAAGCATGATTTTTAATTTAATCTATACATAACTAGATAAAATTTGTCTGGTTCGCATTTCATTTAACTTTTCAATTATTGGAGGACTTTTCCTATTCGTTTTTGCTGCAATATGTAGTGATTGTTATTTTTTTAGGCAGTAATGGTTTTGAAACTGTAATAATTTATTAAAAAACAATGGGTTTGTTTGGTTTTTTTTTTTTGGTGCATTGAAGTTGAGGTTGTTTTCTAGTATGGGGGAAAATCCTGAAATCTTTCATGGTTGGTTCTATAGCCAAATATACTGAAGCTCGGGTTCCAAACATACAGAAAAAATTATCCAAGGTGAGCACAGTCACAGCAAAAAGGTTTAGTTTGAAGATTTCAATGCAGATGTTAGATCTAGCTAATATTAATGACCTTTTAACAGCCTCTTGAATGCTTCCCTCTGAAAATGATTAACCACTTGCCACTTCAAGAAGAAGAGAGAGTTGATGTACATCTTCAAATGCAGACACTGCTCCTTGCCCAGGCCCGATGAATTGTGCATGTGCAGCTACATTCAGGAACCAATACTAATTAGTCCTTTATACATGGTTATAAACACATAGCCTATACATAATTGAATACCCAGAGTTTGGTAAGTGTTTAAGACTTAAGTACACCAGAATATGAAAAAAGAAAGGATTTCACCTAGCATGCAACAAGATCCCAGGATTTAAAGAAATGGATATACCGTCACCAATCAATATGACATGTCCATCTGCATCACTCCATTTATTGAGTGGCAACCTATCCATTAGCTTCCTTTCTGTTATGATCTCTTCACTGGTTGCCTCAATAGCATTTCTCAGGTCATCCCATAACTCAATCCCATCAAGTTACTGTAAAGCGCGATGTTTACAGCCAGGGCTTCCACGGGTTGTTCGTTCTGTTGAGACCGAGTCTGCCATACCCCCTGTTTGGTCCATCTTTCGAAGTAACCAGATGGTATAGTCTCCTGCATGATATTGAAATAATCCAATAAACTTCTTGTTGCTTTTACAAACTTGATGTTTAACATCTTTTACATTATATATAACCCCAACTAGTCTGGCGATCCACACATTGGACACCCATATATTGATTCTGTATTCCCAATTTCCCCTGCTTGACTTTCCTTATTTTTTAAATTAATTTTGTTTTATTGTATGAGGGCTTTAAAACAATATTGTTCGGGAGCAGACAAATTTGTTATTATTGTAGTCTATCATGAATTGAGAAAATACTATAGCATTCTTAAACAGACATGAGCTTTTACTGAAATCAAAATTTCTGGATTGTTCATTCCTTGGTTATTAATTTGTGTTAGATATATGCAGATTCAATCAGTAAACCACCTTTGGTCAGAAAATGATCCATGTTGAATAGGAAATATGCCAGAAATTTGTTTTATGGTACCCATCAGTTAGAGTTATAATTGATGTATCTAAGAATGAAGTTTCAAAACGTCATATAAGTGGCCATCAGGGACAACATGGTTAGCCTTTCTCTACACCAGAGCAGTCTAAAATTTTCATGAAATAGCAGGGCACCCATATATACCTGTACTAGATGTGATGAAGGTGGTACTGGCCCTTCTTTCTGTTTGCATGATGAAATCTCCTTTTTCAAGCCCATCAAACAGCCTACACAACAGAGACCATATCATAATATGCCAGAACTATATCTAAACCTGAATATATGGAAGAGTTATATTCACTTACTTGAGATGTGGATCATGGACTAATGCGCTCCATGTTTGCATTTTCAGGTACCTGGGAGCATCCCCAACCATCTGTTTGCGAACAGCAGACCATATCCCATCTGCCCCAATCAAAAGTTTGCAGGGAACCACCTTGATCCTATTACCTTCTGTACCCTCTTTGGGGCACTTAAAATAGGCCTCAACACCACCCTGCTTTGTGTTACAAAAAATGTTTTAAGGCTTATGAATCAGTTGGTACTAATGACAGTACTTTCAAACTGTGTAAATATTTTTTGTC
The DNA here is from genome assembly GCA_007258455.2 of Sequoia sempervirens. NCBI lineage: Eukaryota > Viridiplantae > Streptophyta > Pinopsida > Cupressales > Cupressaceae > Sequoia > Sequoia sempervirens. The sequence continues at coordinate 691,770,952 of VDFB02270651.1, forward strand.
ATTCACTTTTGGGATGTGATGGAATTCTTATCATCCACTTATGGGATGACACAAACTCTTGTGCACAGTTTATTTCAGAAAACTCTTCTGAACGTTTACAAGAAATTTTATCATTATGGTAATGATGTATTACACCATGTAAACTAAAAGTTCAACAACAAAAAATATTTCACACAGGTGTTTCTGCATTATCATTTTCAAATATTACTTAAATTTGTTATTGAAAAAGGAAGAACCCACTAACCTTGCAGAGCTTATAGGCTAGCAACTTGTGAGAGAAGGAAATCCTAGATCTACTAACAAAGCTGTCCAAAACTCTGTGAAGTGACTTCCATGTAAGGACCAATATCTTCTCTGGAACAATTTCTTGTACTGTGGACTCTTCAGTGTCTGTGAAAGTGACAAATATGACTTTAGTGGAATAAGCCCCAGTATGGGCTAAACTTGTAGTGAGACCAAGCTTAATGCCTTCCAGAGCAGCAATGCCATTGAGGCTAATGCCAACAATGGAGGCTGTGTCTGCACTCATTGATGGTGGATGAGTTTCGAACACATGACATAGTACATTTCGTTCTTGTAGGGCCAGTGCAAGAGCAAGGCCTGCCAGCCCGCCACCCACAATCCCGATACCAATCTCTTCAGCTCGCTCTGCATTGCTCTCAAGTTCATCATAGTGAAGATTGCAGGAAATTGAAGACATTTTTAACAAGAGGTTGAGAATTGCAAAAGGTACCGAATTTTCTCTTTCCTTATAATTTATTCTGTAAGTAAATTTCACTTCTCGAAGACAGAAGATTAACTGGTATCTTTTTCTGAGAGGTATATGATTTTAATTGAAGGCAGATTAGCTTTTAAATTATTTAAGTTCAGTAGACGTGCACAATAAAAAAACAGACGTTCAACAAGGTGGCCTTTTTTAAGGAGTTCCACGGGCACTCTTTTATTGTGGTGGAGTTTTGTTTATTTGAATCAAGTCAACTCCAATTAATTATATTTTTAATAATTAATAGGATTTTTTTGGATTTTCAATTTAAAAATGTTGAAATTATTTAATTGTTAAAATGTCTTCTTTTACAAACAAAATTGTTCTTTTTCAAGATAATAAAGTACTTGCACTTGCACTTATTTATATTTCTTATCAACGAATGACATGCACTTCTTAAAAGTACATGTGTTATTTATGTAGAAGGTACTTTTTAAAGTATTTAGCACATGAAATCTTAAAATAAATAAAAAAATAGCTGTCAAGATTCTTAAAGGAAATGAAGTTTGGAAGGTTTTAATTAAACAGAATGTTTTTGTTAAGAGTGTTTTATGGATATTAGGCATAGAAGTGTCTTAGTTTTCATATGGAAAGTTTAGAAGGCCATCAAATCTTTGGCTAGTATGGGATGGCAATAACTTTTTTAAGAGATTCTATACCAATCAACAATGTATTTGGTTGTCTCTCGATCTTTCTTGTCAAAGTCGTCCACTTACTAAGGTTATATGGACTCATACTTTGAAGTTCTATAACAAGGATATCAAGACTCCACTTGATCTATTTTCCAAAATCACCAAGAATTTTCTCTCTTGGCTTGAGACCAAATTGAAATACATGCTTTCTAAATTTTGAGACTTATTAGTTGTTATTGGTTCAATTCCCCCTAATATGCAAAAGAGGTTAGATGTCTCAAACCTTGGTGGAAGGATAGGAAATGGTATAGAGGTTAGATGTCTAAAAACTTGGTGGAAGGATAGGAAATGGTACCCATGCACATCATCACACAACTGTAAAGTTTGCGAGGGATTGCATAGATTTCTTCAAATCTTCACATGGTGCCTAAGTTGAACTATAGATGGCTTCTCTAGTCTTCACTAGGCTCTTGACAATGTAGATTTCAAATTGTTTGGTTGAATATTCTTGAAGTTAAGCTCCATTTGGACTTTTGAGGTGTAATTTCTTCCACCTGCTATTTTTTTGTGAATATGTGTTATATTATCTTTTTATACAAGTAATATCAAGCATTTATTCATTAAAAAATTAGTTGTGTAAAGAAGTAAAATATCTCTTTATAAATATTTAGCTTAAATAAATATAAAGAATTGTGAATAAATAAATTATTTTAGATATATAATGAATTTCATGGATGGAAGCAATCATTTTTCAAATTAGTAGTGGAGATGAGAGAGAAAAGGAGCATCATTGAGAAAAAGTTACCACCCCTATGAAGGGAGGTGGAAGCAAAATATATAGACTACATCAAGTTGGAAAGCATATACAAGCTAAAACTATAAAATCATATGGGAAATTATTGGGCTACTTTAGGTGAGGGTTCCTACTACCTATGCAACACTCTAATTCATGAGAGACACCACTACTACTCTTAACATTGGGTAATTTAAGGACAAATATTAGAAATTATGAAAAAAATATGATGAATATTTCTCTTATCTCTTTATTGTGACTTGATAAACCACTAACTTATCTATCATTGGAAGATACTTATATGGATATAGGTGAAGATCCATTTAAATTTCATTTGCCAAAAGACTATGTTAAGGAAATCTTAGACAATCTAGGCACTTATCTTTCATTTTTAGATGTTTTTGGAAGCACAACCCTTTTGAAGAATTTGTGGCCTAGATTAAATCCACTTAAAGCAATTGGGTAAAGCCCTTCATTGAAATCCTAGAGAACAGTTTCTTCCTTATGTAATTTTGATCAACAAAGTATTGTCATTTTATTACATAGTCATGATGATGGTTGGAAGTGTTCATGGAATCAATGTCTCTCTTTTTAACCCTATGGTTACAAATATTTCCAAACTTTCAATTTGGTTATAGTTGTATAACTTACCTTTGATCATGGGGGACCTTAGACTCATTCAAAAATCACTTATCAAATAGGCAATTTTATGAAACTAGCTAAAGAAAAAGAATAATCATATAGCAAATATGTTAGGTTTTATGTTAGATCAATAATTCTAAACCAATTATTTACACTATTGGGAGGGTGATCCCATAATAATGTGTCTCACTTATAGAACATCATAATATTTTTTGTCTAAAATCACATTTTTTTAGAAAAATACATGATTTAATCCAATAGGGGTTACATCTAAAGGGATTTGATTGAAGGTGGTTAGATTAAATCTCCTTGTATAGAACCCTTGAGGAATCTCCTCTATACTTATCAAAATTTTAATCAAAAATTAGTTTCACTTCAACTTTTGGGAGTCCAAATGAAGTTATTTGGAAATTTCATTTTGTAAGTATATAGCCCTTAGTGTTAGCTTTCTAAAAAATTATAATATGTATTATTTTTTTCTAATATTATATATTTTAAAAAATAATGAATGAAATCCCATTATAGAAAAGAATAACATGTATTCAAGACATTAGGAAAAATAGAAAACATTGTTATAAAATATCAAAAAAATGTAGCACACTTCACATGGATGTACTTGTTTCAATTAGTAGTGACCAAAATTACATACCTTATACTTTTCTATTACAAATTATCCTAATTTTTGTGTTCATTTCCATAGTAAGTTCTTAGAGTTCATTAGGTTTATAGTCCTCGACCTCTTTTCCTAACCTGAGTGCCGATGATATTTATGATTTGTATGTTTAGATATATTATATGTGTGTAAACATGTTTCTTATGACCATTGTATTTTTCAACACCGTGTTATAATTTTAATTAAGATTTTTCCCTTAGACAACAATGTAATATTGTTTACATCCACACAATCATACTTTTATCTCACAATAGTATAGTCTACATAATTAATATAACAACCAAGTTGTTGATGTGCAACTTCATTGTAATGATACATGAACCTTACTAAACATAGAAATATCAAAGAATATTCACATTTCCAATTAAGGATATTGATACAAGATTCTTTTCCACATAAGAATAATGAAACAATATATACATGAAAATAAGATTGCTCCAAGGCAATTACAATGTCAAATGTAAAAGTTTACACCAAGTGGTGTTACAACATCTATTTCATGTTACAGATATAAGTACATATCAATGATTACTTCAAGTTCACAAGTTAAGTTTATAATTGGCTATGTAAGCCATACAAAGTAATGCAAGAAATGTGTATAAGTATCCATATGATGAGGAATCCTTGGTGCTCAACTGCCATGACACTACTTTGTCTACCACAAAGTGGAGACCAAGAGTGGGTCCAGGCACCTTTTCCGCCCAACCAAGAAGCATAATACTTCCCTGGATTTCTTCCTAGCTCGAAGAAAACTCCAGCCCTGCACAAGGAGCCTAGCAACCTAGAACGGAGAAGCAGGAGTGAACTCTTGATGCAAGCTTGTAGCCTATATGCAATTCCTAACACTAGAATGACATATTACTCCCTATCAGGATGTGGCAGAGACATATATATAAATTCTAGGCTTTTTAAATCCATCTATTTCAATGGTGCATCTTGCTTGGCCAAGCAAATAAAAGAATAAAATGCTAGTTTTGAAAAGGAAAACTATCGTCTCTAAAAGCCCACATTCGACATCCTATCCCATAAGTGGTTTCATAAAAGAAATACATTTAGCATAATTTTCTCAAGTTTGTAATATTTTGAGCATTTTCTAATCATTCAACTCTTGTTTAGCACAGTTTTATCATCAAGTTCTCTAAATGTTATACAAGTTTTCGATTTCATTGACAAAGAAATATTCAATAAATAATTGTCCAAAGCAATTAACAATCCAACTATTTACTTCATATGTTTCTCATAAAAGATGGTGATTCAATGTGTTTCAACTGAAATTTTACTATGAAATCATAATTCAACATGTATTCATAATTAGATTGGAAATATTCCTTCAAAATTTTAAATATATGTACATATTTGTATACATATATATTCGCATATATATATACTTATATTCAGGAAATAATGATTCTAAATAGAGATAAAACTCAGAATATATTTATACTTATAATTGTTAATCAATATTATAAGCAGCAAAAACAACTTTCTTTTTACATTAACTTATATTATATATATATATATATTGAATATATATATTTCAGGGAAATATCATTATAAGACAGAAATGAAAACTCAGAATATTTTCATGTCATTTATAATCAAAATTATCTACAACAAATACAGATTTATTATATGTAAATTACTCATGCATTTGTCTTTATATATATTCAACCATTCACAAAATACAGACGCAGAAGATAAATTGAAGATTTCCAAGTTAATAAATATATATGTATTCAGCCTTTTACAAAATATAAACACAGAAGAAAAATCGAAGATTTCCAAGTTAATAAATATATATATTTTCAGCCTTTTACAAAATACAGATTGCATACTTATAATATTACATGCTATATATATGTATCAGTTTGGGGTCAACGCACATGGCAATCATGTTTTAAACAAAATTTTCAAGTTTAAACATGGAAAATCCATAGTGTGGAGTGAGGAGGTGAATATTGTACAAAGTTTTGAAGTATGAAATAAAATAAGAGTTTAAGTTTGAGTTTGTAATATTAAATGAAGTTAAAGTTTGATAGAAATGCTATGGAAGGAGGGGGCGCGGCTGCTCCCTCATGTGCGCAGCCCTTGTGGGGAGGGCAGCGTCCTCTCCACAGTGCCGCTGCCCTCCCCACAACACCTCCATTCTTGCAGCAATAGGTTGCTTTAAAATTGGTTTGTATATATATATTTTTAAATCAAACTATCATTTGATATATAAACACAGTGATTTCTCCATTCAACTTTGGTTTCAAATCACTGTGTAGAAGGTATATATATATATATACACATACAGATACTCAAAAAGTTGTATTTATATATATATATATATAGAACAGAAATAACAATCTGATTGAGTTTTCTATTTTCTCATAGAGCCAAAATAATACATATTTTCAAAATAATATTTGTCTGAATGCAAATTTAAATCTTTTCTCATGACAGAGAGAGACGGTTCATTTACATTCACAACTGAAGTCAAAATTACATGAAATAGTGATGAAAAACTTGGAATCCAATGCTATCTTGATGAAATTGCTCTGGTTTAGTTGCCCTTTCCTGTTTTATTCCTCTTCTTTCCCCAATTTCACCCAATTCTACTGTTCTTGTCTTGCATCCAATTTGTTTTAGAGAGAAAATGAAGAAAGATAAAAGAAAATAATAATTTCATAATGAATCCTCTTGTTGAGAAATAAGAGTTTTTATAAACTTTTATTACTTTCTTCCTTTTTTTTCCAGCTTTATTTTGCTTTTTTTTTTGTTTTATTTTTCTAATTTTAATTATCTTTTCTCATATTTTTCTAACTTTTTATGTCTTCTATCTTATCACTTTATTTTTGAAAATCTTCCCATTTTCTATTTTTTTCTAAGTTTTCCAATAAATCTAATTTTAAAAGAAAGCAAGATTTGTTTTCTATGCAACACATTATCCTCAATTTAATAAAATTAATAACATCTTAATTTTTAAATAAAGCTTCAACTAAAAATATACTAACTAATTATTTTATTTCTATGCATTTTAAATTACCACTAATTAATTTAAATAAACATTGCAAAATAAAACAATATAAATAATTAATTAAATAACATCCTAAATGCAATTTATATGATTACTAAGTGGTGTGTGCGAGAGGATCCGTTCCAACTTAACCCTACTAGGTGGCTAACCTCCTCTACCTCAACCACACTCTTGGTCTTCGACAAACCTGCATCTCATGTAAACTCAAGCACCCATTAATAGATTAGTGTCCAAAAATATAAATCAAAGAAATACAATTCATCATTCTAATACAGCATTCTCTATGTTATATCATTTAAATTAAAATAATAATCATCACATTTCATTTTTCTAGAATAAAATAACATTCATTTATTCTTTCTTTCAAACATCACACACTTATTCTACCACACATTCATATTTTAGTTCTATATAAAGTAAAATCAAGCAATACCAAAGTTTGAGACGTGACATCCTTCCCCACTTGGAAGAGACATCGTCTCGATGTCTTTATCACAAACACCTACATAATAGAGCCTAAAACAACCAGTTTATAAAAGAGTCATAATAAGCATAAAATAGAAATTATGCTAGAATCTCATTTATGCGGAGAGGATCTATCAATATCCTCTGCATTCACCGAGGTGGCTCTCCCCACCGAATACGCGTCTCATTGGACATTATAATGCACAACATTTTGTTTCCACAACTTAACATTACATCTCTCTAAAAATCATGGTGGGTTGCACTAGCACCACCCCTGCCTACTAAGTATGCCAATCATGCACACCACATACATGGTAGACATGGTACTACTACCATCCAAGTAACATATGACTCATTTTCTAAAGTATAAAGGAATAACATAACAATATTCAAGCATACAAACTTAATCACACTCTTGATGCCCACTAGACGAGGCATAAATCATAATCCATCAATGCTACTCAAAGCATGAAAACGAGCATCTCAAATTTTGACAAAACACTACATATTTTCAAAAGATCTTACCTCCTAACCATCACTAGGTTGAGGTTACAAAATAACAAGACAAACTCCAAGGGTGCACCAATTAGGTTCAAACCAACCATCATGCATACCAACTATTGCAATCCATTCCTTTGATAATTCTGATTTTGGAACTTTCCATGTATCTTGACTTGCACCTTCTTCTACTTCCCCCATTTCCATAATTATCTACATATGTATCTTTATTTATTGAACTATCTTTCTTTATGTTAGTGTCCAATTCGAATTTGAATCATATCTTCATCTCATTTCGACACAAATATTCTTGTCCCAAGGGTTCTTCTCACCTTCAACTTCATGTATTATTATCTTGTCATTAATCTTTCATTCTTCCATTCAAACTTTGTGTTACTACAACATTGCACATTTTATTCTTCACTCTGTTATGAGGAATTTTCCTTCCTATGTCCTTATCCATTCCAAAATCTCTACCTTTGATCAAGCAATACATGTTGCCAATGTGTTTCTTCCTCATAATTTATTGACTATCATTCTAATTGCAACTCCATAATTCAATTCAACTACCTTGTAACAATCCTGACTTACCACACATCAACATTTTTCATTCTTCATCACAACTGTTCTAATTATTTTTCAATTACAATTCTTGTATCTTGTTATCTTATCTTTTACCAGTTATTCCTTATTTTTTCGTTTATCCTATAGAATTTTGTCATTCTTAAACTTCTCTATTTTATTCATCTTTAACTGAAGTTCACTTCACAACTACTTTTCTTTCTCAACTAACATTCCTCCTACCAGTACCTGTTATTTCATCATATACAAAAACAAGTTCTCTCATAACTCATGGGATATACATAATTAGGAGTCAACCTTTAAGCATGTTCATGGACAAATATAATTAAAAATCATCATTTAAGCATATTCTCAAATTCCCTTTTTACTATCTAGACATGACGTCCTCACAAATAATAATCAACAAGATATTCACAGCAATTGATCCATAGTAGCACCAATGATTTCAAACTTTCTTGTCATTTTACGCAATAAACACTTGTATCTAACCACGGATCAAGGAAATTTCAATCTATCAAATCTAACATCATACACACAAAGATCTGGTATATTCTCCATATTCTACTCCCTCATACAATCTATCAGAGTCCCATCATGGACACGATAGAGCACATAACATGATTCTGGACCAACAGTTAAAACATTCAAGCATAGCCACAAAAAGAAAGTAAATCGAAACCAAAGAAAAGAAAAGTCAATTTCAATAGTAAGGCATAAAATGTGCATTGTAATTTCAACAATAATTCACACATGACCAGAATGGTCACAAGATAGATAAGTATCAAAATCTGATGGCTATACTTACTCACAAACACAAATAAAAATTCAATGCTGGCCTTTACAAAATTTAGTAAATTAATCAAAGTCAATAAAATAGAATTAAAATATCAAATTTCACAAGTTACATAACACATGAACTAGGTGACTAACTCTAGTCACAAGAGAGGGAGTACAATACTAAACTATACCTAGATTCCAAAATCTGAGGTAAGTAAGAGAACACATTCAATCATGGCGAACAATGAGTCATCTAAGACTCAGCCACACAAAACATGAAATCCATTCTACTTCACCACCAACATCACTGAAGATTCCAAACAACAAAAATTGCATCCCATTCAAGGGAATTTCAATCACCACACAATGACACACATAGTCATACACTAGTGAACATCCACAACCCAAGGTATTTAAACACTTCATTCTTATAACAAAGAGCAATTACCAATTCCCACTTTACCGGAAAAGCACCACTTCACACAATAAATACATAAGATTCGCATTCGTACAAAGTATGTGTACAGTCTCACGGTGCATCACTTGCATAAAAACAATAATTTACTAAAGCATACTATGCACATACACAAGATGTGAAAACACTAAATATCCAAGTGCATTACTCGCACAAAGTATCCAATCTCCAACACAATATGGAAAAAGCATGAGTGCTTTACCTGCACCAATGTGAATCAATCATAAGTGCATCACTTGCACAATATACATATATGTAAGACCATTATGTGTGCATTGCTCGCACAATATATGCAAAGTGCATGACTCGCACGATGCATTACTCACACAAAAGCATATTTATAAATATCATTAATATTAAACTAGCATACATAACTCACAAGGTTCTACAGTATCAATCAACACCTGCCTAGTCGATGAGCTACTCATGGTAACTTATCCGAGCAACTTATGTCCTAGGTCCATATCAAAGATCCTTAAGACAACTTAACTTGCATTCGATCACATACTTACAAAAGCATTGCTTAAAACTCATCTTACTCATAGTCTAATACCTTTGTCATTGTAGACATTCGTGCTCTCTTATTTACATCCATCTTCGATCCTCTTCTTCCATAAGGATCTTTTAAAGTTTAAACAATTTTTGGTTGTAGGTGATTGTTCTTTCTAATTGTCATAACATCATTATTTTAATCTTGTAACTTATTACTTTTGTAACATACTCATTCATCCTTAGAGAAATCTCTTCTCTCATAATATTTCTCTATTCCTACATCATCACTTCACAGTTGCCTTCATGTCTTAGCCATCTTGGCTCAGGTATATACATCAAAATATCTCAACACATTTTTTTTTTAAGATACAATCTCTAATCCTTGTTTCAACCATGACATTATTCTTACTTGGGATTCTTATGAAAATGCCACAAAAGCAAGGAGTACTCTCAACTAATATAGTCACACAATGTTTATTCTTCTTCTTGGTTCCCAACTGAACCTTCCAAGAATCATCGAGATTCCAACCCATCAAACGAATCTTTGACTCAAAATAGGGTGCTAAATCACTCGATGCACCTAGGAATTTAGGTCATCAAACTGGTTCACATTGCAACCTATAGTGTAGAAGTCTTGAGGCCCAAGTGTTGAACCTAGGGCTCTAATACCAAATGTAATGATACATGAACCTTACTTACTAAACATAAAAATCTCAAAGAATATTCACATTTCCAATTAAGGATATTGATACAAGATTCTTTTCCACATAAGAATAATGAAACAATATATATATATATATATGAAAATAAGATTTCTCCAAGGCAATTACAATGTTGAATGTAAAATTTTACACCAAGTGGTGTTACAAGATCTATTTCAATGTTATAGATATAAGTACATATCAATGATTACTTCAAGATCACAAGTTAAGTTTACAATTGGCGATGCAAGTCATACAAAGTAATGCAAGAAATGTGTATAAGTATCCATATGATGAGGAATCCTCCGTGCTCGACCACCATGACTGCTTTGTCTTCCGCAAAGTCGAGACTAAGAGTGGGTCTAGGTGCCTTTTCCGCCCAACCACGAAGCATGATACTTCCCTGGATTTCTTCCTAGCTCAAAGAAAACTCTTACCCTGTGCAAGGAGACTAGCAACCTGGAATGGATAAGCAGGAGGGAACTCTCAATGCAAGCCTATAGCCTATATGTAATTCTTAACAATAGAATGACATATTACTCACTATCAGGATGTGGTAGAGACATATATATATAAATTCTAGGCTTTTTAAATCCATCTATTTCAATGGTGCATCTAGCTTGGCCAAGCAAATAAAAGAATAAAATGATAGTTTTGAAAAGGAAAACTATCGTCTTTGGAAGCCCACATTCGGCATCCTGTCCTGGAAGTGGTTTCATAAAAGAAATACATTTAGCATAATTTTCTCAAGTTTGTAATATTTCTAGTGTTTTCTAATCATTCAGCTCTTGTTTAGCATAGTTTTATCATCAAGTTCTCTAAATGTTAAACAAGTTTTTGATTTCATTGACAAAGAAATATTCAATAAATAATTGTCCAAAGCAATTAACAATCCAACTATTTACTTCATACGTTTCTCATAAAAGATGGTGATTCAATGTGTTTCAACTGAAATTTTAATATGAAATCATAATTCAGCATGTATTCATAATTAGATTGGAAATATTCCTTCAAAATTTTAAATATATGTACATATTTTTATACATATATATTCGCGTATATATATATATATATATATATATACACTTATATTCAGGAAATAACTATTCTAAACAAAGATAAAACTTAGAATATATTTATACTTATCATTGTTAATCAGCATTATAAGCAGCAAAAACAACATTCTTTTCACATAAACTTATCATACATACACACACACACACACACACATCTATATATATTGAATATATATATATATATATATTGAATATATATACATATATATTTCAGGAAAATATCATTATAAGACAGAAATGAAAACTCAAAATATTTTCATGTCATTTATAATCAAAATTATCTATAGCAAATACAGATTTATTATATGTAAATTACTCATGCATTTGTCTTTATATATATTCAGCCTTTCACAAAATACAGATGTAGAAGATAAATCGAAGATTTCCAAGTTAATAAATATATATGTATTCATCCTTTTACAAAATACAAACACAGAAGAAAAATCGAATATTTCCAAGTTAATATATATATATATAGCCTTTTACAAAATATAGATTGCATACTTATAATATTACATGCTTGTCATGCCTGTCGACTGCAAACTGATACACACACACACACACATATACCAGTTTGCAGTCGATAGGCATGGCAATCATGTTTTAAACAAAATTTTCAAGTTTAAATATGGAAAATCCATAGTGTGGAGTGAGGAGGCGAACATTGTACAGAGTTTTGAAGTATGAAATAAAATAAGAGTTTAAGTTTGATTTTGTAACATTAAATGAAGTTAAAATTTCATAGAAATGTTATGGAAGGAGGGGGTGTGGCTGCTCCCTCATGGGCGTAGCCCCTGTGGGGAGGGCAGTGCCCTCTCCACAGCACCTCCATTCTTGCAGCAACAAGTTGCTTTAAAATTTGTTTGTATATATATATATATATATATTTTAAATCAAACCATCATTTGATATATAAATACAATGATTTCTCCATTCAACTTTGGTTTCAAATCACTATGTAGAAGGTATATATTTATATATATGTGTATATTCTCAGAAAGATATATATATATATATACAGATACTCAAAAGGTTATATTATATATATATATATATATAATAGAATAGAAATAACAGTCCAATTGAGTTTTCTATTTTCCCATACAACCAAAATAATACATATTTTCAAAATAATGTCTAAATGCAAATTTAAATCTTTTCTTATGACAAAGAGAGACGGTTCATTTAAATTCACAACTGAAGTAAAAATTACATGAAATAGTGGTGAAAAACCTGGAATCCAATGCTATCTTGATGAAATTGCTCTATTCAGTTGCCCTTTCATGTTCTATTCCTCCTCTTTTCCCAATTTCACCCAATTCTATTGTTCTTGCCTTGCATCCAATTTTTTTTCAGAAAGAAAATGAAGAAAGATAAAAGAAAATAATAATTTCAGAATGAATCCTCTTGTTGAGAAATAATAGTTTTTATAAACTTTTATTACTTTCTTCCTTTTCTTCCCAACTTTATTTTGTTTTGTTTTATGCTTTGTTTTTCTAATTTTAATCATCTTTTCTCATATTTTTCTAACTTGTTATGTCTTCTATCTTATCACTTTGTTTTCAAAAATCTTCCCATTTTCTATTTTTTTCTAAGTTTTCCAATAAATCTAATTTTAAAAGAAAGCAAGATTTGTTTTCTATGCAACACATTATCCTCAATTTAATAAAATTAATAACATCTTATTTTTAAATAAAGCTTCAACTAAAAATATACTAAACTAATTATTTTATTTCTATGCATTTTAAATTACCACTAATTAATTTAAATAAACATTGCAAAGTAAAACAATATAAATAATTAATTAAATAACATCCTAAATGCAATTTATATGATTACTAAGTGGTGTATGCGAGAGGATCTGTTCCAACTTAACCCTGCCAGGTGGCTAACCTCCTCTACCTCAACCACACTCTTGGTCTTCAAAAAACTTGCATCTCATGTAAACTCAGGCACCCATTAATAGATTAGTGTCCAAAAATATAAATCAAAGAAATACAATTCATCATTCTAATGCATCATTCTCTATGTTATATCATTTAAATTAAAATAATAATCATCACATTTCATTTTTCTAGAATAAAATAACATTTATTTATTCTTTCTTTCAAACATCACACACTTATTCTACCACACATTCATATTTCAGTTCTATATAAAGTAAAATCAAGTAGTACCAAAGTTTGAGACGTGACATTCATTTATCTTGTAACAACTATTCAACTAGGTTTTGTTGAGTTTACAACCAATATTATATAACCTCTTAAGTAAAATAGACATCGTATAGATTATTTTATAGATAAGTAGCTACCATGGAGGTAGTGTCCTTTCTATTAAATGAGGTCAAAACAATTACATACCGTCCTTTAAAAGGATTTATTACTACAAAATGGCCATCTATGGATGATGATGGATTAGGAAGTGTGTCCCTTTTGAAAACTTCAAATTCCTACATGATTTTCTTAGGTATGTTAGGATTAAGGTGTCATCTACCTTGTAAATCCTATGTTATATTACATGGTTCCAACATCCTTAGAAAGTGTGCCTAGGCATGATAGGGACAGGGTTGAATTGAGACAATCACTGACTCAATGCTCCGGGTCTCACCTTGATGAATCCCTTTGGTGTCACTCTCTACCACTCAACCTATAGGTCATATATTATCTAGGCACCCCTGGTTCTTCTTGTCAACCTTGCTATCATTTCTAGTTTTCAACCACCAAGCCAAATCTTGGTACTATGGCTCCATTCTTCTTTAGCCTTTTATGCATCCAAAAGACTAATCCTCCCTCAACACATAAATGGATCTTGCAGGGGTGAGGGAATGCTTTCCAAAGCTCCAAAACAACCTCCTAGGGTTCCTAAAACTTCACTTAGACTCCATCTTTTCAACGCTTGCATGAAGCCTATTCCATAGGTTTAGAAGGCTAGTAGCCCTTGAGCCAATTAGGCCTTCAACTTTAAGGAAACTGATGATTATTCACAAATTCCTAAATAACCACCCAAACTCTCTTCAAGACTATTGATTCACTTGATCATCACTTTATGATTTTAACAGTCTCAAGCCCTAACTGTCTGTACAGTGCCTAGTCTTGAAAATGGACAACAAGCTAGGGTTTTAAAGCTTTTAAAAGTTGTTTTAAGACTGTCAGAAAAATCTCCTAGAAAATGGATTGAAAATGCCTCTCCTTGATCACCATGCATAGTCAGGAACCTTTCCTAAATTCTCAAGAAAGAATTTCCCAAAAAGCTTCTTTCCCCTGCAAATAATCCCTGTTGTCCTGTAGCCTTTCTTAACCGGCCTTTCACTGTCTCGCCTAGGAAAAGATTTTAAGCATGCTTCCAGAACTCTTAAAGACTCCTACCACTAAGATATGTACAGAGATGGAGCCTGACCATGTTCCCAACAAGTCCATACTTCCTGGTACGGAGGGAATGTAGCCTAGAACTCCATTTTTACACAGTTCCAGTCAAAACAGCAATAAGGAGAAAATAGAGAATTTACAAGAATGGAAAGCAACGATGAACTAGCTATCTAAAATGACACAAGAATGCTTCAAAAGACTTCTTTACATGCTAAAAAAACCAACAAAATGTCTTGTTCAATTCATCTAACTGCTGTCACGCAAACAAGAACAGAAAAATAGATTTTCCACAACAAAATCACTGTTTCTTTCTTATTCTCATGAAAACTGCCAATGTTCCAAATCTTCCAACCCTCTTCAAAAGTTAAGAGCTCCCTTTTAAAATTCTTGGAAACAGTTAGGTTTCCTTTTTTGAGCCTAGGAACATCCAAAAGATGAGTGTTGAAAAACACAGTGTGTATTTCAACCTTGGTCTATTGTTTGGAAAACAACCAAAACATATGCTTCCAAAACTTATTCAACTTCACCACTTCTAACCTAAGGAGAAAAGGTCCTCAACCACAAATAAGATGGTCCACAAGACCTTACACAACAAAATTAAACCTTTAACCAAAAACTTCAAAAAAAAACTTAAACCTTGCCAGGTGCTCCAACTTTGCCAGGTGCTCCTGCACCATTCTCCCCCTCTTTGCCCAAAAAACTAAGGAGAGGAAGGAGGGAAAAATGTTAGGTCAATTCCAAGTTTCTTGAACTGGTCTTCCTGTATCCAAGTGGCTTCTGATTCTGGTTTGTTCTTCCACTTGATAAGGTGCTCCATGTACACCTTGTGTCTTGTAGCTTTATGCACTCTTGACTGCAAGACCTTCTCTTCCTGAAGCTTGTCTTGTGGGGGAAGAGTCACATTACTGATGTCCTTGAAGATTTCCTTGTTTTTTTGACCCTCATCATTGACTGATCCCTTGTACTTGATTAAATCAGCAACATTGAAAGCTGGAGAGATGCCCAAATCTGATGGTAATTCCACCTTATATGCATTCTTGCCATATTTGGCTAACACCTTGCATGGACCCACTCTTTTCATCTGTAACTTGGTTGCCATGCCCTTCTACAATCTAGATTTGTTGAGGTGGACCATAACATAGTCCCCAACTGCAAATTGTACATCCTTCCTTGACAAATCAACATTCTCCTTCAACTTTTGGGTTGCTGATATAACTGTCTTCTTGACCTGCTCATGAATCTCCTTCATGGTCTGAGTGAAGTCTTCTGCATGTCCACTCCTATTTTCCATTGATCCAAGGTCTCTGAGTTCACAAATGCCTCTTGGGTGCATCCCATACACAACCTCAAAAGGACTTTTCCCTGTAGTTCTATTGACACTGTCATTATAGGCATATTCAGCTTGGGAAATCACCATATCCCATGTCTATCCATATTCTTTTGTCAAGCACCTTAAAAGATTACCCAACACTCTATTAACCACCTCTATTTGACCATCGGTCTGAGGATGGTAAGCTAATCCAAATGACAAATTTGTACCCAATCTGCTCCATAGAGTCTTCCAAAAATGACTCATGAACTTCACATCTCTGTCAAAAAAAATGCTTAGAGGCAAGCCATGGATCCTTACAACCTCCTTGAAGAAAAGATGAGCTATGTAGCTGGCATCATGAGTATTTTTGTAAGGAATGAAGTGACTCATCTTGCTAAATCTATCCACTACTACATAAACACTGTCAAAACTAGTCTTGGTCTTAGGAAGACCTACCACAAAATCCATGCTCACACACTCCCATGGTCTGTTAGGAATAGGTAGGGGTTGATACAAACCTGCATTGCTAGCTCCTCCCTTAGCTTTCATGCATACAACACACTGTTCCACATATTTTCTGACATCTCTTGCTAACTTAGGCCAGTAATAGAACCTTTGAACTAGCTCTAATTTTTTATTAATACCAAAATGCCCACTAAGACTGCCATTATGCTTTTCTTGAATCAAATTTTCCCTCATTGACCCTCTTGGAACACATAACTGACTACCCTTAAATAACAGTCCATTTTGCAGTGTATACTCAGCATATTGACTATGAAAATGATTCTCAAAATCAGAGCATACCTTGTAAGCTTCTGAGAAGTCTTCATCCCCACCATAGGGGTCTTTGAAACTCTCTAATCCAATGCTTTTCAGCTGTATCTCCTGCACTGTCAACATTCTCCTGCTTAATGCATCTGCCACCTTATTCATTTGTCCCTTCTTGTGCTTGATAGTGAATGTGAAGGCTTGGATGTATTCCATCCATTTCAAATGTCTATTACTCAGCTTCTCTTGGGTGTTAATGTAACTGAGTGCCTGGTTATTAGTGAAGACCACAAACTCTTTGGGAAACAAATAATGTATCCACTTCCTAAGGGACTGCACTAAAGCATATAATTCTAGATCATAGGTGGAGTATTTTTGCTTGGCTTCATTGAGCTTTTCACTAAAGAAAGCTATAGGTCTACCTTCTTGACTAAGTACTCCTACTGCTACTCCACTTGCATCACACTCAACTGTGAATAACTTATCAAAACTAGGCAATAACAAAATTGGTTGAGTTGCCACTTCTTGTTTCAGTTTTTCAAACCCTTTATCAGCCTCTTGAGTCCATTTAAACTTTTTTTTTAGACCACCTTTAATACTATCTAGGACTGGTGCACATATACCACTAAAATTCCTTATGAATTTTCTATAAAACTGAGCTAAACCATGAAAACTTCTTACCTCTATTGTTGTGGTTGGTGTAGGCCAGTTTAGGATGGCTTCCACCTTGCTTGGATCCATCTTCAACGTTCCTTGGGATACTACAAAGCCTAGATACACAAGTTCTTGTTTGAAGAACTCACACTTCTCAAGGTTAATTGCCAATTGTTCTTCTTGCAACCTTTTAAGAACCATCTCCACATGTTCTTCTGCCTTCTTACTGAAAATCAGTATGTCATCAAGATAGACTACTACAAAGATTCCTGTGAAATCCTTAAGCACCTCATTCATTAGTCTCATGAATGTGCTTGGGGAATTTGAGAGGCCAAATGGCATTACTTTCCACTCATATAAGCCATCATTTGTCTTAAAATTTGTCTTCCATTCATCACCTTCCTTAATTTTGATTTGATGGTAGCCACTCTTGAGGTCCAACTTAGTGAAATAATGTGCTCCTCCAAGGAAATCCATTAAATCTTCTATTCTAGGGATAGGGAATCTATATCTAATTGTAATCCTATTGATTTCTCTAGAATCAGTACAAAGTCTCCACTTACCTCCTTTCTTAGTTGCCAAAACCACTAGGACTGCACATGGGCTGATGCTCTTTTGAATTAGACCTTGATTCAACAATTCTTCCACTTGCCTAGCCACCTCTAGGTTCTGCTTTGGAGTGAGCTTGTATGCTGCTTTGTTAGGAAATGAGGCTCTAGGTATGAAGTCAATTTGATGACTTATTTCTCTCTTTGGTGGTAGAGTTGCAGGTGTTCCATCACTGACTATACTCTTGTACTTATCAAGCAACCTTTGGACTGCTTCTGGTAAGACTGTCCTTTCAGCCTTTTCTTCCTCTTTGGACTACATCATGATCACATATCCTTCATTCCCTTGGTGTAGGTCCTTAAGGAACTCCTTTCCACTGCTCAACATGATGTTAGGTACCTTTGACTGTCCCTCATCTTCCTATGACTGCAGCTTGAAGGTTCTTCCATCCTTCTTGAATGAGATGGTGTTCTCTTTCCCATCATAAATGGCACTTCTGTCATATTGCCATGGTCTACCTAGTAGTAGATGGCATGCATCCATGGGTAATACATCACAAACTAGCTTGTCTTTATAGCCTCCAATTGAACATTCCACCGTTACTTGCTCATTAACTAAAACACTCTGCCCTTTATTCAGCCATGTGACCTTGTAGGGGTTAGTATGAGGTACCTTCTGTAATTTCAGTTTAGTTACTGCCTCCTCTGAGATTATATTGTCCGTTGAGCCTAAATGTACAATGACTTTGCACACTTTTCCAAGTATCTTGCACCTTACTCTAAAAATAGCTCTTCTTTGCTTAGGTTCCTCCTTGACTGGTTGTCTAATCAGCACTTTGTTAAACATCAGACTCTCTCCAATTTCAAATTCTATATGACTGATCTCAGTTGCCTTAGGACTCATGGTGTCCTCTTGTTCATAAGCCACTCTCTTTTCATTGCTTGATGAAGAAGCTTTCTCTAGGCACTTATAAGCAGGGTGGCCTAGTTGGTTATAATGATAACACTTCATGTTTGCAAAGTAAGAATTACTCCTACCTGCTCCTCTTCCTCTATTTGAACCTCCTTGAGGTTCTCTTCCTCTGTTAAATCCTTCTCTTGAAGATGTTTCACCTCCATGCTTAGTGAGCTTAGATTCTCCTTGGTTTCTTTGATCATTACCTCTACCTTGGTAACCACCACACTGTCCTCTTTGATCTCTGCCTTTTCCTCTGCCTTTAGAAGACTGATCATGCTTTCTTTTGTTCCTTTCCTTGATATTTATGGCCAACTGATAACATTGGTGGACTGTTTTAGGACTCAAAAGAGCCATCTCTTCTTGGATGTTCCACTTCAAACCATTTAGGTATCTAGCCACTTTTAGGCTCTCATCCTCTGTCACATTAGACCTCAAGCAAAGCTTTTGGAACTCTTCAGTATAGGTGTTTACATCTTGGTCTTTCTGCCTCAGACTTTGCCTCTTCTTGTGAAGTTGGATCTCATAATCATATGGCATATAGGCTTCCTTTACCTTAGGAACCATTCCTTTCCAAGTTGAAATGGGTTGTTTTCCTTCTTTTTCCCTCTTTGTCTGAACAAACTTCCACCATGTCAAAGTTGATCCTCTCAACCTTGATTTGGAAACCTTCACTTTCTGTTCTTCAGTGACTCCATCACATTCAAAGTGGTTCTCCATGCCATCTATCCAATCCATGACCAAATCAGGATCCATCTTTCCACTGAATAGTGGTATGCCCTCATGTCCTTTTCCACTCAAGGCTTTCAATGCCTTCAAGAAAGGCTCCTCCTCCAGAACAGGGTCAGGTTCAGGGACCTTGTCTTCTTCTGCAACCTCTTCTTCCTTTGGTACCGTTCCTTCCAGCCTTGCATTGTTCAATGCTTTCTCAAGTTGCTCTATTCTTTCTTTTAAGGACTTGTTGTCCTCTTCTTGTTCTTCAACCCTCTTGGCTAATTGTGCATTTGTCACCATGGCGGGAGTTTCACTTGACTCAACTTCTAACATATAAGCTGCTTTCCCAAAAAAAATTCTTGCTCTGATACCAATCTAATAGG
The DNA here is from genome assembly GCA_007258455.2 of Sequoia sempervirens. NCBI lineage: Eukaryota > Viridiplantae > Streptophyta > Pinopsida > Cupressales > Cupressaceae > Sequoia > Sequoia sempervirens. The sequence goes on from VDFB02270651.1 coordinate 691,791,239, forward strand.
GACAGGGTTGAATTGAGACAATCACTGACTCAATGCTCCAGGTCTCACCTTGATGAATCCCTTTGGTGTCACTCTCCACCACTCAACCTATAGGTCCTATATTATCTAGGCACCCCTGGTTCTTCTTGTCAACCCTGCTATCATTTCTAGTTTGCAACCACCAAGCCAAATCTTGGTACTATGGCTCCATTCTTCTTTAGCCTTTTATGCATCCAAAAGACTAATCCTCCCTCAATACATAAATGGATCTTGCAGGGGTGAGGGAATGCTTTCCAAAGCTCCAAAACAACCTCCTAGGGTTCCTGAAACTTCACTTAGACTCCATCTTGCCAACGCTTGCATGAAGCCTGTTTCATAGGTTTAGAAGGCTAGTAGCCCTTGAGCCAATTACGCCTTCAACTTTAAGGAAACTGATGATTATTCACAAATTCCTAAATAACCACCAAAACTCTCTTCAAGACTATTGATTCACTTGATCATCACTTTACGATTTTAACAGTCTCAAGCCCTAACTGTCTGTACAATGCCTAGTCTTGAAAATGGACAACAAGCTAGGGTTTCAAAGCTTTTAAAAGTTATTTTAAGACTGTCAAAAAACTCTCCTAGAAAATGGATTGAAAATGCCTCTCCCTAATCACCATGCATAGTCAAGTACCTTTCCTAAATTCTCAAGAAAGAATTTCTCAAAAAGCTTCTTTCCCCTGCAAATAATCCCTACTGTCCTGTAGCCTTTCCTAGCCGGGCTTTCACTGTCTCGTCTAGGAAAAGATTTTAAGCATGCTTCCAAAACTCTTAAAGACTCCTACCACTAAGATATGTATAGAGATGGAGCCTGACCACGTTCCCAACAAGTCCATACTTCCTGGTACGGAGGGAATGCAGCCTAGAACTCCATTTTTACATAGTTCCAGTCAAAACAGCAATAAGGAGAAAATAGAGAATTTACAAGAATGGAAAGCAAAGATGAAATAGCTATCTAAAATGCCACAAGAATGCTTCAAAAGACTTCTTTACATGCTAAAAAAATCAACAAAATTTCTTGTTCAATTCATCTAACTGCTGTCATGTAAACAAGAACAGAAAAACAGATTTTCCACAACAAGATCACTGTTTCTTTCTTATTCTCATGAAAACTGCCAATGTTCCAAATCTTCCAACCCTCTTCAAAAGTCAAGAGCTCCCTTTTTAAATGCTTGGAAACAGTTAGGTTTCCTTTTTCAAGCCTAGGAATGTCCAAAAGATGAGTGTTGAAAAACACATTGTGTATTTCAACCTTGGTCTATTGTTGGAAAACAACCAAAACATATGCTTCCAAAACTTATTCAACTTCACCACTTATAACCTAAGGAGAAAAGGTCCTCAACCACAAATAAGATGGTCCACAAGACCTTACACAACAAAATTAAACCTTTAACCAAAAACTTCAAAAAAAAACTTAAACCTTGCCAGGTGCTCCAACTTTGCCAGGTGCTCCTACACCAAGGCATTTAGGGTGAGTTGGAAAAATCTTATGTAACATTTATTTTCAGCATTATTTGTATTACATTGATAGGGGTGATGATTTTTACTAGCAATGATAAATGTGAATTGTGGACATAAATATTTGATATTTTTTCCCCACATGTGGCACCTAAAATGGGATAATGAAAGATAAGGAAAAGGACAAATGAGAGATTTTTGGTATCCTCCAAGTGGGTGCTTATAAAGAGGTGACAATTTTTCTTGGTATTTCATCATTTATTACATTTAATGTAATATTTATTTTTCCAATTTTGGACTCCCAAGTTGGAGAGAAAATATAAGAGCCAACATTAGTGTCCTTGTTGCACAAATGGTTGTTGTTGCACCAAAATATTGACCTATTAATGCCCAATACAACCACCAGAGTTAATTAATCCATGGGAGGTGGTTAAGCCATGTCACGAACCCGAGCATTGCACTGCACAACACAAGGAGACCAAGGGAACACACCTTGCAATAATCCCTCCAACGCAAGCGAGGGGTTCGAACCCATGACCTAGGATTTGATACCAATTATTGCACAAATGGTTGTTATTGCACCAAAAGATCAACCTGTTAATGCTCGATACAACCACTAGATTTAATGAATCTACAGGAGGTGATTAAGCCATGTCACAAACCCGAGCGTTGTTTTGCACAACACAAGGAGACCAAGGGCATACACCTTGCAATAATCCTTTTGTATTTTGAGGGGGTATTCCAAGGTTTGGGGATGTTTGGAATGAAGTGTCATTTTTGGGAGCCATGTTTGGGGCTTAAGATGTATTCACAAGTCTAAAATCAGCTTCTTGGATGTAGAAATTATGAGCAATAGTTGAATGCAAAGTTTTATTGCAAGAATAAGGATAGGTTGAGGCATAAAGAGGTTGTTCATAGGTACACAGGTGTTTCCATGATGGAGGAAAAGAGGAGAATGGAATTGATTGTATATTAATCTCATTTATTTGAAGATAATGTATACTTAGCCTCTCTTCTTAATGGAGTTTTTTCCTGCAAGGGTTTCTCCAAGTAAATCCTGTGTTATGTGATGCTCTTATGTTGTTGATTTTTGCTTCATTGTTGCTATCTTAAGATGATGTTATTCTTTATTTATTTATGTTATAAGTTTACACAAGGTGGTGTTATTAAGCATGTTTTGTTGGTTAATTTTTTAACATCATAAAAAAGATGGATCTAATCATGGTAATTTCATATTAAGGCAACTTAATTTCAAATTTGTATATAAGTTTTATATTTTCATGTTGTTGTATTCCAAGCCTTGTATCTCATCCATTGAAAGTTATATTTGGATAGAGATTGAATTTTCCAACAATTTTTATTAGAGCATGTTTATTTCTCATCTTTTGGTATTAAAGTTGATGGTTAACTTGGTTCTAGGTATTCCTTCTTTTTTATTTCTTAGCTTGGAAAGCTTGTGGGAATTTATTATAAGGAATTGGAGGTTGTTGGAGGGCTTGTGGGGTTGCAATGAATGTTTTTTGAGTTAACTTTGTTTCGTAGATTTGCGAGATTGGAATCCTTGGATATTGTCAATGTGATCTACATTAGATGCTCATGACTATGGATCTTTATGGAGTTGGTTATGTTTTGGTAACTTGAATCTCTTATTTGACAATATGTATGTATCTTCTTGTTTGGTAGTTTTCTTCCTTTACCTTGTGGTCACGTGTAGTGAGGAGGTTTTCATGTTGGATTGGTACTTCTAACATCCTAGTCACATGGATAAACACCCACTATTTGGACTAAAAAATGGAGTGCTTATATTATCTTCATGGTAAGAGCCCTTGGTTACATGAAAGCACCAAAAGATAAGCCACTAGCCTCTTTGTGAGTTGTGGAGATGATATGTTTCATATGTTATAATCTATTGGACAACTTGATTTTCATGTTGGTTAATTTGTAGTTCACTTTTGTTTTAGCTATGGGTTTGCATATATATGTGATTATTCCATTATTCATGTGACATGTTTGAGGTGAATCATTGGATGTTCAAGTGGATTTTAGATTTACAAAGATGTTTTTGCAATTTTTTATATGCTAACAAAAATCTATGGTATGTAGATCTATAATAAGATTGTATTCAGGGTGTTTTGGATGAATATAGTTACAAGTTTACATCATTTTTATTGATCTATGGTTATTCTTATGTGGGTTTGTATGGAAAATTAGATCTAGCATTGATCCTAGTGTTTGAGTCTTGGAAATCCACATGTTATATCTAATTATCTTTATGCTACATGATTTTGATTAAAAAGCAAAGAAAAGGGCCTTGATCTCAAAACAACAAAGATAAACAAGGAAAATAGGCGCAAGGCCACCATCGAGACCAACAACCACAGAGGCAACATGCTGGACTATCAAACTAAGAAATAAAGAGTGATAGAAAGCATTAAAAGGTGCACACAAGCACACAACAAAAAGGCACGTAGGCCCAAGAACTAGAAGAAAACAAAAAATAGAAACAATAGAGGGCCATAATGCCCATTATTCCTTGGGATCATTTATAAGATCTCAGTTCTCCTTTATCCCTTCTAGGGAGTATGTCCATAACAACAAAGAAAAATCTCATTGTAATTTTTGGAACTCCTCATCAGACGAATTTTCTCCTTCTCCTCAAATACGAGCTTCTTACCTTTTTTGTCTTTTCCTTTGTTTTGGTGACCCATGCTAACCAACTGGGCAGACCTTCACCCTCCTGGTTGTGAAGGGTTGAAACTTCCACCATCGTTGTCATTAAAATCTAGATCATCAACAATTTCAATAGTTTCATTCTTCGACCCATGACACATGATAGTATCATGTTTCTTCTTCTTAGATCCTTGAGAGCTAATAAAGGGTTTCCTCTTCGTCGAAGTAACAGTTAATATTTCTTCATCAAGAGGAGGGGTCTCCACATTAGAAATTTTTAGAACACATTTTTTGGGTTTTGGGTTAGACCTAGAAGAGGGATTTTTGGGGGATGAATGTGGTTTACTAATAATAAGCTTCATCTCTAAAGGATTATTGGAAAAGATAGGGAATTTTTGTGGGGTAGAGGATATCACATATTTTTAAATAGACAATATGAGACCCTTGTGAAGGGGTGGAGAAGCTCCCTTGTCTATACATTCATGCAAAGAAGAGAGCAGAAAGAAAAGGACATTTATCTTTTCTTTATGCCTAATATGATTCAATAAACGAAGGTGGTACCCTACACAATTTTGAATCTACTCTGCAAGGTAAAATATTGCTTAACATGTAAACTTAACATTCCAAAAGGAACTAGGAGGTTCTCTCTATTGAAGTTGTTTTGGAATCTTTCCAATTCATTTTCCTTGTTTGAAGAAATTATCAATCAATCTTTGATATTCCCCATTTCTCTTCTTGGATACTTTTGACCCTTTGCATTTGACACCCATGGCAACCATGATGAGGTTAAGATTCACCATGAATTGAAGGCCTCCAATAGAAACCTACCCATTTTTCATAAATTATAAAATTTTGAAGTGAGGATATCATTAAACCCTTACATAGCCTCAAAAAAGGGGTTAGGCCGACTTCCTCGAAAATATACCATAGGTCAACATTTTTCTTTAGCAATATGCAAGATAATAGTGAAAACATTTTCCTTCGACCACCCATTTTACTCCAACCCACCTTTGAAAACACATAATGCTTCCTCAATGAGCCAAAATTTTCAAATACAAAGGATAGAGAATAGGAGCAAAGATTACAACAAATGAAGGAAACATTGTAATTTAAAATAGAAAAATCATATGGTTTATTATACCTCGAATGAGTAATTAATTTTTCCTAAGGAGAAATCCACTTGTCATAATAATTGTACCTACTAGGAATAGAAGTGATTATTCCTTTAATTTTTTTCCTCCTTTCAAATGTGTAATAATTAGGGATAGATGAATCGATCGTGTGGATATTTGAAATTTCTCAAATGTGTAAAAGAGCATATCTCTTCGACTTATTTGTAGGATCTATTACAACAATTAGCAATCTCCTCACTTTCTTTTCAATAATCATGACAGGTACATCCTTGTCATAGAAATCATTAGTAGGACCTTTCAAAAAAGGATCCTTTTTGTGATTGTCAGTGTAGTGTAGAAAATTGTATACTTTACAATTTTACACTATGTTTGCATCACCTTAATTGACTAGACTTAATTAACTTCTAATTGACCAAATTATGTATTCCAAAGCCTTATTATTCCTATTTTTTGAAAGGGAAACGTACATTAAACAATTTCCACACATTGATTTAAACACTTTGGAAATTGTGTGTCTTGGATTTAGGTCCTAGGACCCAATTTTTAATATGTTTTTGGCAGAATTTTAGTGATTCAAATTCAAGTTCCAAATATTGGCTCATGGAATAGATAATTTTTAGGAAATCAGATAAACACCTATAAATACATAGTTATTTTATCAATTCAAATCTAACACACTTTATGAGAGAAATCCTAGAGAAAATATTATTGTCAAGAGCAATGAAGAGTAGATTTACCAATCATCTACAATAGTAATCAAGATCATATCATCATGTCAAAGTTCATGTATATTCATGCCATGACTTGAAGCTAACATTGTGATGTAGGTTTCAAGCATTCAAGCATCAAATCAAGCAATTAATCAAGCCAATTTATCAATTCCTTCCATTTATCATCATTTCATTAGCAAGGTTTAATTACCAACATGGGGTTTGACTAAGGAAAACCCCCATTCACCCAAAAATAAACACTTTTCTTCTCTCTTTGTATGTGCAGATTTATAGGTGAAGAAGGATTGAAAACTGATCAAAAGAGCAATTTTGCAAAGTTATTGAAGTTATCCACATTGTTGTCAAGACACATAAACTCACCTAAAGATTTTATTTCCGGCTTTTTGACAATCAAACCTAGAGGAATCAAAAACTTAGATCTAGGATTTGAGGATTGCAAAATCAGATTTTGAACCCCTGCACTAGGACCAATTCACCCTTGGGTGAACCAATCCTACTACTGATCTCAGAACCCACCTTTTATGCTAGGGGCACACCATTTTTCCCTTCATAACTACTTGCAAATTGTTGTTTCCATTTTTTTATCATAATATTCTACATTTCAAGTGTTAGGTCATATAATTTAGTTAGTTTATGCATTTTCATTCATCTCATAAAACTGCCAATTAGTCATTTTTGTCATAAGAAAACAATAGATTTCCTAATAGGGTTGGCTCACCTCAAGGTTGAAAGTCAATCCTACCCTTGGAGATATTTTTTTCCAATTAAACTAGGGAAAGTGTGAGTATGTTTAAACCTTTAGATCATTCCATAATTAAAACCCTCTTTCGCACTCTCATTCCATTTTCCTAATGTTTCAGTTAGTACCCATCCCTTTCTGAACTATAATTCTTATATCTTCAAAAAAAATTAACTTAATACTTTTAAAGTGAGAATAAATCTTAGTTCTTTGAAAAATATTATAAGACCTAAAGTATTCAATTCTCATCTTACTTTTAGTCACTAGAATTAGGTCACAAATCATTGTAATTTTTGAAACTCTTATTTTCTCTAATTTTATCATTTGATATTAGTTCTTTAATTTTTTAGGGATATGATCATATACCCCAACTTACCTAGTGAGGGCAAGAGATCCCTTCATTTGATGTTGCATATGCAACCTTGTTTCCCTCTCTCTATAGATTTGTCTAATGTTGAACTAAAGAAAGCCCCCAATTGAGATTTTTGAATCTTCCATTAATTATCTTAATGCCCAAGGAACAACATAATCTCCCTTGAGAATATCTATTATCAACTTAGAATCTCCTTCTATGACAACTTTATTGAAGCTCAACTATTTAGTTCTCTTTAGACCCCACCAAGCAACAATGGCTTCTGCCATATTACTAGTGCAGATACCTAAATTCTTAGTGTAACCTTAAATAAAATTACCCTTGTGGTCTCTTATTACTCCACCCACAACCACCATTCTTGGGTATCCTTTCGAGCAACCATCAAAATTGAGTTTTATCCATCCTTCATCAGGAGGCATCCAATTGGTTATCCTTCTACTTAGGATTTTGGCCCAATTAGCCTTGGTTAAGTCTTTCTTTATCCCCCAATTATGTTTAATTCTAAGATATCTATATGATGGCATCCTTTTTGAGAACCCATAATTTCCAGTATTAATATTTTCTTGAATTTGTTGTTTTATGCTCATGCAAACATCTATACTGCTTCTCTTTTGATCTCTAAAGATTCTATTGTTTATTTCTTTCCATAGCTCCTATGAAATAAATGGGATATTTTTCTCCACATATCCACAATAATAGGATGGTTGAAAGGACAAATTTTCTAATTTTCCACAAATTCCTTGAGGGTGTAGGGAAAAACCCACTTAACCAAAATAATCCTTAGAACAAGAACTCATACTTCTCTAAAGAAGGAACAATGAAAGAATATATGTTTTATATTCTTTACATCCTCATGTAGAAAAGGGAGCATCTATTTATAAATTAAAAGCCTCTTGTATTTAGATTTTTAATAGTGAGGAGACTACCATGGACTGTAGCCCATTAGAAACAATTAATTTTTAGGAATAAGGTTAGTATTCCAAACTTGATTCCAATCTAGAATAATAGGATGAAGCAGATGTTGTTCCATCATGACATAGGAAAACTTGACTGAGAATTCCCTAGATGAAAGTATACACCAAATCCATTCATCCTCCATATTATAGGAGATAAATGATAGCCTCCAATTTGTTGACTTAAAAACTAGGAAATGACTCCCCACCCTTGCTGTCTTCTTGATCCCCTTAGAGTCCTTCCTCCTATCAATTGTTCTCCAAAATTCTTCCATTTTGGTTTATTATCTCCCCAGTAGATGTAATCATGTAGGTATCTCCTATTGACTCTAACTATCCTCTCCTTGATGTATATGAGTTGATTAGAAGAAGAAAAAATAGGGCAATATTCCACACTTCCTCCCAAAGCATTATCTTTGTTTCATTACCAACTCACCTTATAACCCCTTGTTTTAAAATATTCAAGTGGTTTTTATTAAGTTGTTCCATATGGCAAACACATTTGGTAGATTAGAGCAGAACATCCAAGATATTTAGCTTTAAAAATGTCCACCCAGTCTTTAATACCTTCAAGGAAGTTCCATCCAATTTTAGTAATAAGAGCTTTGTTGAACAATTTTAGCCTTCTTATACCAAGGCCCCCATACTTTTTAAGTAGACACACGTTTTCCCAATTAACTAAAGCAATCCTTTATTTTTTCTTCCATACCATCCCAAAGTATTTTTCTCTGAATTTTCTATATTTTATTCATTACGAAAGCAAGGATCTTAAAAAAGGAGAGATAGTAAATAAGGACATTTTGAAGATAAGCTTTTAAGAGTTAAAGCTTTCTTGCTTGACTTAAAAGATTTCCTTTCCATCTTGCCAATTTTTTTATCCTTTCAATTATGTTATTCTAATAGTTATTAGTAGTTTTTTTTGTTAATTAAAGGCATACCAAGATACAAAGCGGGTAGAACAATAGTTTTACATCCTAAAATTTGCATAACCTTGTCCTTAAGCATTTGATCCACATTAATAAATAAAGCTTTCTTTTCATATAATTGATATGTTGGCTAGAAGCCTTAGGGTAATACTAAAGGATAGATTTTTAGTGAGAAACCTCTACCACCGACACCTCTCCAAAAGAGAATAGTATCATCCACAAATTGTTGGTGAGAAGTAGGAGGCAGAGAAGAAGCTTTGACCCATTTGAGACATCTTTGATAAGATTTTTTTTAGATAGTTCTCCCAAGAAATTTTGCAACAATAATAAACAAATAGGGAGAGAGGGGATCTCCTTTTCTTAACCCTCTACCACAAGAAAAATACCCTTTAGGAACCCCATTAACCAAGACAAAGCAATTCAGGGTAGTAACACAAACTTTAATCATCTTAAGGAATCTACCTTTAAATCCAAAATTCTCAAGAATAGCTAGCAGAAATAGCCAAGAGACTCTATCATGGGCCTTAGAGATATCCAGCTTAAGAACCCTACCCAATTTCTTGCTAAACTCCATAGAGTGAATGTATTCATGAGTTACTAAGTCTGCATCTAAAAATTTTATGCCTTTTACAAATCCCTTTTTACTAGGAGATATCAATTTGCTAAGAACAACTTTCAATCGATTAATAATAAGCTTAGAAAAGATTTTTTAGATTGTGTTACATAACTTTATTGGTTTGTAATCCTACAAGGATGCAACATCATCTTTCTTGGGGATTAAAATGATAAAAGTGGAGTTTATTTGGTTGAGTATTCTTCCCGGCTTGAAGAAATTTTTGGCAACATTTAGGAGGTCATTTGAGATGACATTCCAAAAGTCTTGAAAGAAAGCATGAGGGAAGCCATTCAACCTTGGGGACTTATAAGCTCCAAAGGAAAACACCACACTTTTAAATTCTTACATCATAATAGTTTTACCCATCTCCTTCAAGTCTTGATCAGATATTGTATTAGGGATGCATCAAGAAGCTCATCCATCCAAGAGGCAACCTGGTTAGGGTCAACACCATTTTCTTTAAAAAAGGAAACACCAACATCTACTATATCATTAATTTCTTGAGTCAAAATAGAGCCTTCTTCTTTAACCAAGGACCTTATATTATTTATTTTTCTATGTTTCAAGGTAGACTAATGATTTTTTTGGTATTTCTATCTCCCTTAGTTAGCCACTAAATCTTAGATTTTTGTTTCTAGAAAGTTTCCTCCATCTTTAAGATCTTAATCCATTCCATATGAAGATCCCTTTCTTTTTTGGTAGTCTCCTCATCATTAATTCCTTCCTTCACTCTTGCTTGTATTTCCTTCAAATTTGATGAAACAATCTTCTTTTTGTGAAATATATTTCCAAAGGAGATCTTATTCCATCCTTTTATTTTAGTTTTAATATTTTTTAATTTTTAAATAAAAGAGTACATTGGAGTACCATAACAAGGGAAATTCTACCATCTTTGAATTAGATCTTCAAATTATGGGTGAGAGTTCCACATAATTTCATACCTGAAAGGAAAGGGGCCCCTAGCAATCACCTGCTCCCAGTCCAAAATTATTGCATAATGGTTAGAACCCATTTTTTGGAAGAGCAGTTAAATTAAGCTTAGGAAGAATAACCTAGCTACTATATATCAGGAACTTGTTGAGTTTAACTTGAATATGATTATTTACCTGTCTCATGTTAGACCAAGTGAACAAAGAGCTTTGGAGATCAATTTCTATAAGACCTTCATAAGAAAGAAACTCAAAAAAATCCACCATATTGTCAAAATAATCATCCAAACCCCTTAATTTTCAAAGGGGAATAAAGGAGTATTAAAATCCCCTCCAAGAATCCAATTCTCAGATTATTTTTTAGAAATAAGAGAATATAAGGAATCCCAAAGTTGGACTCTAGAAACCCTAGTATTTGAAGTGTAGATATTAACCAAGTTTCATTTTCTAAAAATTTTAGATCTTCCATGATTGTCATCAAATTATTTTTACAATAGTTTCCTTTAGTACCTTTTATCTTGGTAGGGTTCCAAAGAGTATCTAGTCCTCCAAAGGCTCATTCAACAACACTAACACAATAGTTTGCATAAGGCCAATTCTTTTAATAATCTGGTCAAAGGTGGGTTGTTGCATTTTTATTTTCTAGATAAGAAGAATGTTTACTTTCTAATCAACAATACATTTAATAAGATGTTATTTGAAAGGGTTGTTCAACCTTTGAATGTTCCAAGACATTATCTTCATATCTAGGAAGAGAAAAGTTGGTATCAATTTTGATACTAAAAAGGGAGGATTTCCCCCGAAGCTTTCATTTCTTTTGTTTCTTTTGCCTGGAGAGGTAGTCCAAAGTTTTTTGTTTTCTTGTAGCCACGTCCCTAGTAGAATCCCAAGCCTGAATTTCCCTTTGAGAAGGCCTCCCTTGTTTTTGATCTCTCCCAACATCTTTTTTTTTCTTCTTCTTTTTTTTCGTAAAGTTGAGTTCACTCCTCATCCAAAACACCTTCTAAGGATTTAATAGGAGTAAAATCCTAATTAACTTCAAATCCTAACAATGTCAAGGGATCAAACAGACCAATGCTTTGGCCCCCCAACAACCCATTAGAGGTTGTCTCCTTTTTTTAGTAACCTTTCTCGCTTCTTTGTGTTCTTCTTTTGATTATATTTGGATTTCTCCATCTTCAAGGCTCCCTTTGGTGTTTGAAGAGAGGGAGTTTGAGTTAACTTCCCTAGGCATGTCATCCTTAATAAAAGAAGGTTCCTTCGAATGGTTTCTTTCATTCTATTTACTTAAATTTTTTGCTCCTTTTTTAATTCCATTTTCTAGGTTTTTTCCCTCCCCATTCCTTCCAACATCCTCTTGTAAGGTGTTCATTGATATTTTATACCTTGGTTTTTGTTAGAACCTTCCACTTCTCCTTACTTGGTTTTCACCCTTTCCTTTCCTTTCTATTTAGTTTAGTTCTACGATATAATCTCCTTCCTCAGTTCTTCTTTATTATTGACAACCTTCTCAATAGGTGGTAGCTCCCAACTAGAATTTTGTTGAGCCAAAAGAAAAATTGTCTCGATACTAATTTTTTATAGGAATGACTTAAGTGGGCAATTTTTTTGCAATTCTAACAAAAAATACTTGCATTTTTTATATTCTAATATTTGGTTCCATGTCTCAAACCTCAACTTTAGGGAGATGGAGGAAGGTAAAATCTTGTTAATGGTGACATTAACACATATCCTAGCAAACACCAATCCAGACTTTTGTTGAGTTACTTTGTCAATCGCAAGAAGGTGACCAAATGAGTTAGCGATATCTTGGAAGATTTTATTGTTTCAAAACTCTAAGGGGAGTATCAAAAGGAAAATCCAAGTAGGAGCTATTTCTCCAAGATCTATTGAAGGATTGAATCTAGGATTCCATTTGCATAACTATAAACAATTCTTAAAATTCTTATCATATTGCCATGGTCTACTAGTAAGAACCTTTATCAATTCTTCCTGATTTATAAAACTAAAGAGAAATAGACCATTTTTTATCGCACTTATATCAACAGTTCCTTTAAGATTCCAAACCTCAAGGGCCCATTTCCTAACTTGATCTATGTTAGGGTGAAAAACAAGAATCTTACCTATAATTGAGAGTTGAAGAACTACAATTAACTCATTAATAAGCTCATTAGGAACATCTATCTCAAGTCCCTATGTCGAGCACACAACCTCCAAAGATCATAAGCCCTAGGAATGTCCATTTTTTGGTTTTTCCACCTACGAACTTATCTAAAAGGAATATTGAATCTTCCTTTGTGATGAATAACTCTAGCCCAAAAGGAGGGGACACCAAAGTCTTTTCAACACCCTAATGAAGAGGAAGCCTTGTTCTCTTTTTCTCCTTCTTTTAATACCATGAAAGAAACCTTTTCACCTTTATTTACTATCAAATTTTTTTCTTTATATGATGAGGGAGCCCGTTGGGGCCCTCCATTTGACTATTTCATAGCCAAGAACCTCAAAAGACTTTAAACAATCAAAGATATAAAGTGTGTGATAAATTCTCTATACTGATGTGGGGTTGAATCTATTTTTTAGTTATTTGAGATTGGAGCATTGATTGTGTATTTATTCTTTGATATGTTGCATATATTTAGATCTTGTAAGATTATTTGATGTAAACTTTGTTTGGAGGCCTTATTCTTGGTCACCATTATTATATTTGTATGCTTATTATAGTGAGAGATAGTTATTGGAATTACTGTCTATAGTTGTTCATTTGAATCTATAGCAATTATTTATGGTGCATGAGAATCTTTGTTCACTTTTAAGTATATATTTGGTAATGATATTGGTCATTATGCTATGCATAACTTGGTATTACTTTCAATAGGAGCTTTATGTAGTTACATAATGTGTTCTATCTTTTTTGTTTCTAGTTTTTGGTTCTAAGTTGTTGTAGTGTGTAGTGAGCTAAGGATAATCTTTGATTAGAAGATGTATGGTATTTTCAATGTTTGTTGGTATCATAAGGAGCTCTTGGATTCTAGCTTCAAATTGCAGTGGGAGTTTAATAACATCTTTGGTTCTATTAACAAGGATGTGTGAATTTTGTATCTTCTTGGTTTGAATATCATGGTTTGACTTTACCTTTTGAGAGCTCATGGTGTTGATTTCTTTAATTATGTTGGGTTCACAAAGGATTTGCAATTAGGGGATGGTTGTCATGATACTTGGAGAGCTTGGTTATACAATTTAGTGGGAACATTGGCAGTGATGTGGATTCATCATTTGATGATGGATGGTTATCTTCATTTGATCTCTTAGGAGGGGATATTAGATCATGATGTCGTGATATGTTCCTAATTTTGTATTTAGAAATTTGAAAATGGTATATTTTTTAATCTTTGGTTTTGAGTATTAATCATTTTCTTGCAACTTCATGATTTTAGAGGGTTGCATTTGAATTTGGCATGTATTGATTGGTGGATGCTCATGGATACTAGAGAGAATTGGGTGAGGCTAAGATATCTCTTATGTTATGGAGATCATATGTTGAGATGGTTACTCTTTAATGAGGATTTTAGTAGAAAGATCAAGGAGCCTACACTTGGTTATGGATGTGAATCCATTATGGACCTGAAGAGAAGATTGTCCTTTATATTATAAGCTCAAATTTCTTGGTGTTGTGTGCATAGGGCAATATTATATCCCACTCTTGTTCTACTCAGTAGGTGAATTATTTGAGACCCGTTACCCACATGAATATTAGATGCATTATTTATTTTGTATTTTTTATTCTCATATGAGTTAGTCTTGAATATGTGTTTTGAGGACTTGTTAACAAGAAGATGTGTGGTTATATGGATTTTCGTTGTTCTCCTTATTTTGGTCTTGAGTTATGGATCTAGTTTTGAGGAATTATTTGGAGAGGTATGGGAAAAAGAATGTGGATTTGGGAATATTCCCTTTGTTGTGGGAATGATTGGCTTGGTTTGATCTATCTTTAGTATGAGAGGTTTACATCTATTATTGCCATATTTTCATTTGATTTGAATATTAGATGTTGATATCCTTTCAGTTTCGGAATAGTGAAGGAGATCTCACATTATAGAACTTGGTATATGTTGGTTTGAAACAAGGATATGGCTTGATTTGAAAATTCTCTCTTTGTTCATGGTATTCTTCTTTTATGTTTATATTCACATGGTTGAGTGTGAAGAACTTGGGAGAGCTATGGAGGCTAGTAGTGAGAGAGGTAGTGTAATAAATTTCTTTATAGGATTTACATATCATTTTATGTTTCCTTGAAACTATGCAATAAAGGAATTAGCCACATCCTCTATGTGAAGTATTATAGGTAGACTTATTATGCCTTGATTTATTCTTAGATTTTTTACATTTATCATGCAATGGGAGTTTTTGGATATATGTCTAGTTATCCTCTTTACATCTTGGTTTGTTGAAAACTTATGTGATGGTGAGTTTGATGTTTTGTTGGATTTGGATCTACGAGTTATACATGTTATGGATTAGCTACCCATTTTCTTGTTGTGGGATGACTCAAATGTGAATTGTCTATATGGTGCAAGATTGTTTTAGTGTTTATGCATACTTTTTTAGTTGGCCTTGTCTATGGTCATTTTAACATTGGTATGTTGCATTGAGATAGGTGGATGGATATATTGAGACTTGATTAAACAAATTTTGGGTTGGTATATTGATGATATGAAATAATATCTATGATTTGTATACCCTAGTTATGAGGTATGGTTAGATTGGATGAGTTGTAATTTTTTTGGTTGCTATTCTAGTTGATATGAGTAAGGAAACTATTTAAAGCCTTTGTTACCATTTGAATTTGATGCTTGTGTTCATGAAAATATTGGTGTAGGTTTTAATGATAGTTGGCATGTTTCATCTTGGCATGTTCCTTTTTCTTCAATGGTTGGCATGTTGGAAGATGTGGAGGTGTTTTTTTATTTATGGTGGTTATCATGGTTTATTTTGTAGGTATCTTGTTGGAGCATGAGAGCATGGTGAAGATTCAGGTGGTACATGATTGGCTAAGGGATGTTTTTCCCTTATTTTTTATTCCTATGGATGTATTTACAATGGATTATGTCAAGTGGGAGAATGTTAATATTAAGGTTTCATCTAACTTGTAAATCCTATGTCATATTGCATGGTTCCAACATCCTTGGAAATTTTCCCAAGGCACTTATAGTGAATTGGGAAAATATCTTGTAATATTATTCTCACCATTATTTGTATTACATTCATAGGGGTGATCAGTTCCACTAGCAGCGATAAAAGGTGACTTGTGGACATAAATAATTAATATTGTTTCCCCCATGTGCGGATGTCTAAAATGGGATAATAAAATATAAGGAAAAAGACAAATAAGTGACTATTGATATTCTCCAAGTGGATGCTTGGAAAGAGGCAACACGTGCCTCTTAGTATTCCATCATTTATTATATTTAATATAATGATTATTTTTTTCAAAATTTGGATCTCAAGTTGGAGGGAAAGTATTAGATCCAAAATAATTATCCTTTCACATTTTGAGGTGGCATTCCAAGTGTTGGAGATATTTGGAATGAAGGGTCATCTTTGAGAACCATATTGTGGGCTTAAGATGTCTTCACAAGTCTATGAAATCAACTTTTTGGATGTAGAAATTATCACCAACATACAACTCTAGAGTAATACTAGCAACATAACAATATTTACAAATCAACTATATATATTTCATCCCAAGCACCCAATTTATGGGAAAATTTTAAACCAAAAACAAAGAGTGGTCTCCAAAACCATATACCAAATTGATGGACCCAAAAGTGGCACCCAAAATGATACAAATTCCAATTCCCAAGTCAGCATAATCTTTGAGGTTATTTTTAGAAGATGCTCTATTATAACTCATCATATATAATTTTTTGTATATAATTCCTAAATTTGGGCACTCATTTTGACATATTCAAACCCCTTCAAATATTTATTATGATCCAATTGATATTCTATGAGAACTTTCATGGTCAAATCTTAGAAATATAGAAAACATATTTTTTGATGTTTTCTACATTTTAGTAATTTATATTTTTGGATGCCTTCAGAGCATTTATAGCCCTCCATTACTCTAGAAAGGCATATGCCACTTTTTTCTAAGAATCTCACCATCTCTACTTAGATATTATGGAGTTCTTTCCAATTCATCCAACAAACTTGATTTATTATATGCAGTATAATAGTTATGAACCCACCAAGTTGGGGTACTAAAAATAAATATTTTACAAGTTCTCAATTAATTAATAAACTAAAACATTAGGTTACAAGTTTGAGACACCTTTCCCAACGTCTTTGATACAATTTTTAAAATAAAATTTATCCTTCCAAAATTTGGTTGGTGAGATTGGTTTAAATACTAAGTAATTACCCAAAGTTATACTCGATTTTGTTGAAATAAGGGGTGCATGTTTTAGTCATAAATCAATGATAAATAAAGTTTGGACTTAAAATAAAAAATTTGGATGAGGTGGTGGTGAAGTGGTATTATTCAATGCATGTGGTCTCATATTTAGGGGTCCTTATCTCTACATTTATGATATTGTATACGTCAAGAGGAAGAATTGGTATAGGTTGGTGTAAAATGAGAAGGACTATACTCTTAATTTATACATCAAGACCTATCCAAATTTTCAATGGTGAGTTCTTGTCAATCCAAGAGTCTTTGAATCAATGTTAGTTACATAATTGTGTTAGTGTGGTTATGTGGAAAATAGAAAAAAGGGGGAGGCTTAGGTAAAATTAGTCCATGGGTTACATACAATCAAGGATAAAAGGGTTGTAGATAATCTCACATAAAAAATTAGAGTTTTTCTAAGAGCTCAAGGGGCTACCTCCATATAACAATTGAAATGTGAGAATTACAACTATATTTCACATGGTGTTGTATTAAAAAATCCTATTTGAGACTAATGAGGTGAAGATTCAACTAGAAACTCTTATTGAAAAATGAGATACAAGACCAAATATTTTTCCTTGTTGATCTCCATTATGGTGGTGCCAAAAAAAGGAAAGAATGCAAACTTTTTTATAAATTATAACACCCTAAACAAAACAAGAATCAAGAATAGTTATCCACTACCAAGGGAAAATGTTCTCTTAGATCAACTACAACATGATTAGTAATTTTTAGGTTTTATATCAAATTGAGATATCACCAAAAAAGGATAAATGAAGATATTTAGAAATTTATGTTTAATATTAGATAGTGGCTATTTGATTATCTTTTCTTCTATTCAAGTCATGAAATTCCTTGCACAACTTTATGGGTTACTCAAACCACTCATAGACTCTCATGTGACTTTTTTTTTGGACAATATCCTTATTTTTATAGGATACATGAGGAGAAAATATCTCATTTCAAGAAGATTCTATAAATTTTGAGAGAGAATAAGCTATTGTTGAATAGAAATATTTATGTGATGTTCACAGACCTCTCTTGTGTATCTTACCATATAAAGGGTAAGAGAGATATTACTATTGATATTGCAAAGATAGAGGCCATTGTGAATTGGATAAGACTTTCTAATATCACTATTATAGTATTTTTATTAGGGCTATTATTACATGTATATATTTTGTTAGAGATTTATCTCATAGTGTAGTTCTATTACAATGGAAGCTAGAAAATATTCTCATTGGACTAGTCAAAAAAAAGGAATTTGAAGAAGTAAAATGAAAAGCCATTTACTATTTATTTCTTTGCTTAATCTCGAATAAAAATTTATAGTGTAAATAGATATTAGTAAACATACAATGGGAATTATTTTGTTGTAATGGTGAAGGCATATATGTTATCATTCAAATATTTTCAAAAAAACAATCCTTCAAAACTATCACACTTGTAAAAAATATTTGTATGCACTAATATAAGTAGTAAAAAAGTGAAAACATTACTTGATGTGCAAAGAGATAATTTTCCATGTGAATTGTCAACCTCTTCACATTTTGTAATAATAAAAAAAACTTTAGAAATTAAGGAATTATTGTTTG
This sequence comes from Sequoia sempervirens, assembly GCA_007258455.2. Lineage (NCBI taxonomy): Eukaryota > Viridiplantae > Streptophyta > Pinopsida > Cupressales > Cupressaceae > Sequoia > Sequoia sempervirens. The sequence goes on from VDFB02270651.1 coordinate 691,809,831, forward strand.
ACAGATTCCTCCAATAATTCCACTTGGTGATTAAGTACAAACAAGGCATGACAAACAAAGTGGATAATACATTATCAAGGTTGCTTCTTCTTTAATTGGTAGTGAGTACTTTTTTCTTTGTAGGAGGCCTTTGAAAAAGAGATATGTCAATTCTTAGTTGCATGATAAGGATTTTATTTATTTATTTAAGAAGAAAAATAAAGAAAATTTCTTGAGTTTGAGCCTTGAGCTTATACCATTTTCTCAAAGAAGGGTTGCCATAAAGATTGGTAAAGTTGTGTTTACCTCAAAAAATTAGGATATTTTCATAAGGCTTGTATATTAAAGGTTTAAGTCATTTTGGCATGCTAATGGAATTTTATAATCTTCAAATGTACATGTATTAGATTATATGTGCAAGTTTATGTATCTTAGTCCATTTAGTGTTGTAAGTTGATTTTAATAATTAACCCAAGTAATCATAATTTGGCGGTCGTACCAACCATTAATAATACTTTCAAGGCCATTGGAGATCATTTTCATGGACTTTTTAGAAGGCCTATCCATGTCTAATAGTGGTCATAATTATTTTTTTTGTGGTGGTGGAGTGATTAAACAAGACGTGTGTGCTTATATATTGTAAGAAAAATTTCAAGGACATCGAAATGATTGAGCTATTTTTCACTCATGTGGATTCAAGTTAGTATTTGAAAAAGTAGAATATCAAATAATATTATATCAAAAGTTTTAATTTTCCTTAATTTGATATTATGTATTTTTATACACATTTAATTTACTTTTCTTAGTTGTAGTGAGTGGATCATAATGTAATATAGTTGTATATTCAACCCCACACCCACTCAAGGATCACCTACAATCAAAAACCCCTTTCATAGAATAAATAAGAAAATAATTTTTGATTAATCTTGAGATTTCATTAGATGCAAAATTAATAATGATAAAATATACAATAAGAAATTTGTGTTATAAAAAATAAGTATGAATTCATAGAATTAAATTAGATCATGACACATTTCTTAATCCTATGACATGGGACACAAAAAGCACATGAACTAAGTAATATTAAGTATGTTGGTGTGAATAGGACCTAAATCAATTAGTTAGGTAATATACCTTTTTCACACTAAGACCCCCCTAAGTACAACTTAGGAACTATGTAAGGACACATTGATGATGAATGATTGATGGGTCTTTGATACAAGGTTATTTTAGGTACCCATATACAAACAAATAAATTTATGACAACCAAAGAAAATGAGAAAACCTCATAGGAAAAATCTCCTCTCCCAAAGAGAAAAAAATTAAAAATCATGTATATATGATGGAATAAATTATGACTCAACATAACCCCCCAAGTAATACTTCTATAATTAATGTATGATTGATACCCCCCCATAGGAGAGAAAAGGAGAGACTGCATATCCCACACAAAGAAGTAGCTCATGTGCCAATGATGAATGGACAAAGAAGAATGTTGAATATGATCCAAAACTAGAAAACAATATTTATCCCCTTAGGAAGAAATGAAATCCAATGGTGGATGTAGAAAAAATCCCATGAAATAGATGAGGACAAAAGTATCATTATGTGCTTTAAAAATTACTCTTTTGTCCACATGTTAGAATCAAAGGATGTCACAATATAGTTAGGTGAAACCAATCCAAACAATTATGAAGACTCATGAAGAATAACCTCCAAAGAAAAATAGTATGATAGTAAGTGTGTTGTAGCTATCATCAAAAAAGAAATGTAAATAATCAAATATGCCCTCAAGATCTGCAATGGAAGACTCCTTAAACAAATCTACTATACATGTTAAAAAATTATCCCACAAAGCAAAATTTGAAAGACTAGAATGATCTTGCTACACTAAATTACTAGAAGCCATGGACACTAAAATATGAAGAAGAAGGTGGTGGAGGAGATATAAGCTCATCACAAGCCTCAAGAACCAAAGTGGATAAAAGAACACAAAGGTTCAAGTGATCAAAATTCTCCTCAAGAATACAATCCACACTAGATGAATAAGTATGAATATCAATTAGAGAAACAATATGATCATCAAGAATAAAATATTAAAAATATGTATAAATGAGATGCATAATCAACCATATATAATGGGTAATTTGATATATGAAAAGGATATTGGTTAACAATGGAAGAACATATAGTACATCATTGATGGTGTAATCAATATATATTTCCCACAAACACTCATATATGTGTTATTTCCTATCAATATGTGTGGTAGAGTACAAGGCTCCAATGAAGAGAACATGCTCTATGTTGAAGCCATATGATGTGAGGATCTTGGATCAAGAAGCCATATCTTCGAATAAAGACTTGTAGATGAAATAATTTCCTTATCTTCCATGTTTCCTATGCCATTATCCTCTCCAACTTTCCCTAGCTATATAGATGAAGATGGTTTCAAAGAAGATAAACTAGATGAAGGCAATTGGATATTCTTCTAAAGGAGAAGGTGCTTCAAATCATTAATTTTATTTTGACAATGACACTCATAATGTACTTTTTTTTTGTATTATGCACATTTGGATCTCTCCTTCTTGGATGGTTCCCCCTTATAAGAGGAAGAGGATCTAGGGTAGCTTATGATGATGAATCCTTATATTTTTTAATAAAAAGAGGGTAAAAACTTTATTCAAACAAGAGAGAAATACAAAGTAAAGAATTACACCAAGCCCACCCAGGGCCCAAGGCCAACAAAAGAACCATCAAGTGATACCTAGGTAACATCTCATATCCTCCTAAATAATCTCCTCCAACTCCTGATAAAGATTCACACATGTAGGCCACCCCAATCATCCACCTTCTAGACACCTCTCTGCTCAAATGCTCATCTATCCAAGCCATCAACCACCTTATTCCACTCTAGGGGGATATGGTAAAAGATGATAGAATCTAGCATTCCCTCCAAATAAATTATCCGTTTGACCACAACATCCAACTACCAATTCACCTCCTCCAATTGGTGCTTATTCAACAAGTCAATCACAATCTAGGAATCAAACTCACAAAATATCCATCTCCACCCAAGATCACAAGCCATTTTCAAAGCCATGAGAATAACCAAAGCCTCCATGAAATTGTTTGAATTTTGACCACAATATTCCAAGAAGAGGAACTCCACAATTCCATCATTATCTCTTCCAACACCCCCACCCCAACATGACCTATATTACCTCTAGAGGGCCCATCAGTATTGATCTTCAAAACCACTAGGGGAGGAGGTCTCCAATGACCATCGCACAAGATATCCCCTCTACCATTTCATCCCAGAAAAACTCTAGGACTACCCCTATCATAGACAGAAAACCCCAAACTTTGAACCACCCCCATATCTCCACAAACCACAGGAACTGAAAGATCACACTTGGCCCCTAAAGTATCTCATTGATTTGCATAACTGAGGTAGTGAAACTATCTACTGAAGGGTTGCAGCTGATTGGAGGAGTTACTCTTCATACTTCTCATTGCATCAAAATTTATGGCCAAAGGCCAATTTTGGAGGAATTCATTTGGAGTAGATAAAGAACCATTTGTTGATTGAAGACATCATTCTATCTTCTTGGGATGATTTTGGTAGCATATAATATTTTGATTTTATTCTTAGAATTTCATAGTAGCTTGTTGAGGAGCCATGAATTCATATATGGAGGTATAAATGTGCATCAAATTCATAATCTAGTTGGAGCACTCCATTCTGCAGGGCTTACTAATGATTTTGGAAGTAATTTGGAGTTGTTAGAAGGTTGCAAACAATTTTTTTTCAAGGCTGCAGACCAGAAACAAGAGTGGTTGATTGAGAAAATTGAATTAGCTTGAGGAAGGTCTATTGTGTATTGGTTTTGGATGTTACATCATCTTCTTTCAAGGATGCTTCCAATAATCAGGTCCCTCTTGTGTTTTTGAAGTAGTTTACATTATCAAATTAGTTTTAGAAGTTGTTGTAGGTGTGCTTTCTATATCAGATTGGCATTGTAATATAGTTACATTGTGAAGCCAAGAGTCTAGGCTAAATTACTCTAGTATTTTTCTTGAGAATCATTCAATAAAAGAGGATTAAGCTGCATGCAAATTGTGTGATGTAATGTTCATATTGTTTAGCTCTAAGATTATCATATGAGTATGTATGCCAAGTGTTTGTAAAAATGCTACTTGGTTGTAGGTGCATATTTCTTATGTAGATGCTCATGTATTTGCATTCAAAAGACAAAAAGAATTGCATTATCATTTTAGATCATTTCCTAGATATTGTAGTGTTTATTTACAAGCATTTACATTCATTCAAGACCATTTGAAGACAAGCAAGCAAATTGAAAACTCAGAAATAGCAAGTTAAGAGTTAGCAAGTGAAGTGTTTGGCAATATTCCTTGAGGAAAACGTAGTTAGGCCAAAATTTGTGAGGAATTTCTATAGTGGTTTAAGAAGTGTGAACATTGACATTTTGGTCTATCCCTCTCCTTTAGGTGAAAAATCCTAAAGAGTTAGAAGGTCATAGTAACCAAGATCTTTGTTTTGCATTTTGGTAACCCTTACGATATTCCTTGAGGGAAAAAATTTAGATTAGAAGTAGCAAGGGATATTACAGTGGTATCATAGCCTTGATCCTACCATCCTGGAGGGTTTAAGTTTTTCATGCAACCACAAGAAGTTGGATCACACAAGTATTACACTCATCAAAAGGCAGTTCAACAAAAGAATCAAATTGTAGATATACAGTAGGTCATAGTTGAAGGTATTGGTGAAATGGTTGAAAATATGTCAGACAATATTAGGTAGACCATGGATGAAAGGGAATCCAAAATAGAAAATAAATTTGATGGAATGATTGATATGATGACACGTTTTCTTTCAAGAATGGATCAACAGGCTGCTCAGAATCAACATCAAAATCAAAATAATCAAACTAGAGAAAACAATGGTGTTAATGGGAATAATGGCAATAATATGGAGGTCAATAGAACAAAAAACAATAGAGGATCAGCCTCTAGACCTCTTTTTTCCACTTTCACTTCAAGGGAAGAACAACCACAAATGGAGGTCGCAGTATCTTTTGGAGATGAAGCAAGACAGGCTTACATGGAGTATTTTGCCTTACCTCTTGACCTTAGAGACCAATGGACATTTGATTAGTTCATGAATCAGAGGAATAAGAGAAATGGTGGAAGAAATGGTCACCATCCCCCTATCGTTCCAAGAACTAACTATCAACAAGCTCTTGGAAAAGTGACCTTGGCCCATTTTGATGGGAGTGATAAGTGTATAGCCATATCATGAGTGCAAAAACTAGATAACTACCTTTCATTGAGACCGATACCTGAAGAGGATGCTATCAAATTTGCTACACTACACTTGGAGGGAGTTGCTCACGAATGGTGGTATCAGGGTTTGGTCACACTTGGCCATAACCTAATTCACCAACAGGTTGATAGAAAGATTTTATTCTAAGGATCATGAGGTGAGATTTCAAGAATTGGCACAATTGAAGCAACATGGGACTTTGGAAGCATATTTTTCTGATTTTCAAAGATTATTAGTGATGGTTCCTAACATTACTGAAAGAAGATTGGTAGTTTTATTCATTGAGGGTTTATTGGAACCACTTGGAGGGTGGATAAAGGCATTTGACCCACCAAAGTTACAAGAAGCAATGACAAAGGCTAGGAATATGGAACTTTCCACTCCATAAAGCAAGTTCTCATCAAAGGGCTCTTCTTCATATAAGGACAACAAATCATTTTCCAAGAAGAAGAAGGAAAAACTAGATGAAAAAGGGAAATCAGTAGCACCCATGGATATGGAGACACTTAACGATTTTCCCAAGAAGAAGTTGTGCTTCTATTACAAAGGGCCTTATGTCACAAACCATGATTTCCCTTTGAGACCTAATGGAAAGGTAAATAGAATAATGTGGGCTTTCTATGAGGATTCCAAATCTGAAAAATTAGACCAGCAAAGTGATCATGAGGAATCTGAGACAGAACATGAGATAAAAAAGGAAAGGGAAGAGAGTGAAGCAGAAGTTAAGCTTCAAGAAGCACACCTTACTAGCATTCAATGTGAAGGATCATTCAAAATACGTGGTGTCTTAGTTGGACAGAGAATCATCACTCTGCTTGATATGAGTGCAACACATAACTTCATCAATGCTAGGTTGGTTGAAAGACGTGGGATTCACACTGAAGAGTTTGAAGGCATAAGGGTTAAGGTTGTTGATGGATACACTCTTAAGTGTGATAGGATGATTCTAGATCTTCCCATGCGATTGAACAACTTTGAATTCAAGGTATATTTTTATGTGGTCAATATGGACGATGTTGATATGGTGTTAGGGATGAATTGGCTTCACGACATAGGTGAATTCACCCTTAATCTTCAGGAGGTGTAGATGATATTTAAGAGGGATGGAAAAACTCATGTGTTGAAGGCTATCAAAGATACCATTTGCAAGATGATATCAATTAGGAGGATGGAAAGACTTATAAGGCATGACATGGTTGAGTGGGCAACAAGATGCATTTTGATGCCCACACAAGGGGAGCAGCAAAAACCAGTCTACCATCTAGATATTCAGGAGTTAAGGATTAAGTATGGGAAGGTATTCAGTGACATTCCACCTAGTAGACCTCTGGACAGAGGGATTGAGCACATAATTGAGTTGGAGGAGGGAGTCGAGCTTGTAATTGTCACAACCTATAAGCACCCTAAGCGACTTAAGGATGAAATAGAGAAAACCATTAAGAAATTGCTCGCTATGGGACACATTAGACCAAGTAAATCACCATTTTATTCATCCATTTTCTTGGTTAAGAAAAAGGATGGCACCTTGCAGATGTGTATTGATTATAGGTTGTTGAACAAAAGAACAATCAAAAATAGATATCCTATCCCTAGAATTGATGAGCTAATAAATGAGTTACATGGTGCCTGTTATTTTTCAAAAATAGACTTGAGATCAGGGTATCATCAGATTCGTGTGAAGGAGCAAGATATTGTGAAGACAACATTTTGTTGTCATTGTGGGAACTTTGAGTTTGTAGTTATGCCATTTTGGCCTAACCAATGCACCCACTACTTTTCTAGTCCACAATGAACAGGGTTTTCCAGTCACAGTTGAGACTGTTTGTGTTAGTCTTCTTTGATGACATACTGGTGTACAACAAAACATGGGAGGAGCATATTTTTCTCATTTAGATATAGTTTTGGGCATTCTTGACAGGGATTCCTTGTATGCCAAGGAATCCAATTGTGATTTGGGCATGATTGAGTTGTTGTATTTGGGCCATATAATCAGTGCAAAAGAAGTGTGTATGGATCCTGACAAGGTCCAAGCTATTATTGAGTGGCCTACTTCTGAGAACCTTACACAATTGAGGGGATTTTTGGGCTTGTGTGGGTTCTACTATAGATTCATCAGTGGTTATTCATGGCATGTAGCACCACTTATTGATTTGACTAAGAAAGGGGTTTTCATTTGGACATTAGAGGCATAAGATTGTTTTGAAAAGTTCAAATGGCTAATGACTACATGCCCAATTCTTGCATTTCTAGATTTCACTAAACCTTTTGAGTTATAGTGTGATGCTTCAAGTGAGGGGATTAGTGCAATTCTTATGCAAGACAAGCATCCGATTGCATTTTAGAACCAAAAGTTAAGAGGACCAGAGAGGAGCTACAACATATATGACAAGGAGATGTTGGCCATTATGCATGCATTGGCCAAGTTCAGAAAATACCCTATGGGAATCAATTTTTTGGTTAAGACAGATCATAATAGCTTAAGACATTTCCTTGGACAGCGAGATCTTAATGACTATCAGCAGAAATGGGTAAGCAAGCTACAATCATATGAATTTGGCATTGCCTTTGTCAAAGGAACTCAAAATATCGTAGTTGATGCTTTATCTCGCCGTCCACATTTGAGCTCCATGGTATAAATTTTACAGGATTGGAGGCACTTGATTGTTGTAGAGTATGCCAAGGACACATGGGCTTTAGGTATTGTTGAGGGATTGGTTTAGGACAACAGGTATTCAATTGTTAAGGATCTTACCATTTACAAAGGGAAGATCTTTTTTACCCTAGGATTGGAGGTGAAAAACTTGGTATTGAGAAACTTTCATGACACACCTATGGTTGGATATCCTGGTTACTTCAAAACTTATAGGTAAATATGAGAGAGGTTTGCTTGGAAAGGACTCAAATCAGATGTTCTTCATTATGTTAGAGAGTGATCTATTTTCTACCAGAATAAACAGGAGCGCACATACTGTGGAGGCCTACTTCAACCACTTCCCATTCCTGATAGGAAGTGGGAGTGCTTATCGATGGACTTCATTATAGACCTACCAAAGGTCCAGGGTTGAGATTGCATGTATGTGGTTGTTGATCATTTGACCAAGTATGCTCATTTCTTTCTGATCATAGCTACATATTCAACTACATAGGTAGCATAATTATTCTTCCATGAGATATTAAGGTTGCATGGGTTACCTCAAAGCATTGTTAGTGACAAAGATAGTTGGTTCATGAGTCACTTTTGGCAGGAGCTTTTCAGGCTATGTGGAACTGAACTTACTTCGAGTACCAATGACCACCCACAAATAGATGGTCAAACAAAGATTGTTAATAAATGGATGGAGGGATATCTCAGGAACTACATTGAAAGGAAACAAAGGGTTTGGGTTAAGTGGATATACCTTTGTGAGTATCACTACAATACCACTTACCATCTCTCAATTCAGATGACACCATTTATGGCCTTGTGTGGTTATGATGCACCTAGTTTTCATGATTTGTTGTTGAGTGACAGTAGAGTGCCTAGTGTCGGAGATCTATTGTAGGAGAACTAGGATATTATGAGAACTCTTCGTGAAAACATTTAGAAAGCACAAAACCAGCAGAAGCAATATGCAGATCAGAAAAGAGTTGAGCGTTCATTCGAGGTAGGGGATATGGTGTACTTGATGTTGCAGCCCTATTGATAGTCCACTCTTAAGAAGAGTGGTGTAGAGAAGCTCAACCCCCACTACTATGGGCCTTTCAGGATTGTCAAACAAGTTGGAGAGGTGGCTTATGAGTTGAAGCTACCAACAGATAGTAGAGTGCATATTGTGTTTCATGTGTCACACCTGAAGAAGGTGTAAGGACATCATGTTGTTCCTTCCACAGTCTTACCACCCTTGGATAACAAGGGGAAGTTGATTCTAGTGTCTGAGGCTATCTTGGATGTTAGGGAGAGATAGTTGTAGAAATAGATCATCGGAGAGTATTTGATTAAATGGAGGGACTTGTCGGTTGAAGATGCTACTTGGGAAAGTGAGGAGATTCCTCAACATCTAGAGTTGATATTGCTTGGGGACAAGCAATTTCTGGAGGGGCGGATTGTAATGTTCCCTTTTTCATAGCCATCACAGTGTGATTTCTTAGCCTTTATTCTCTGAAGGCTAAGTGGAGAAATAAGGAGAAACTAATTAAGTTAATTATTTATTAAGTCATCAAATAAATTAAAAATTAAAATGTGACTTTATATTTAATTAATTTAATTAAATTGACTACATAAAATATTATATCATAAAGTCACTAAAATAAAATTAAAAGGGAAATATATCTTTTATCCCACATTGGCAAGGCAAGTGTTTGAGCTCTCATAGGAAAAGTATAAAAGGCTCTTAAGGGACTCATTTGTGAACATGTTGGATATTTTGATAATTGATTTTGGTATGTTTGTTGGAGAAGCCTAGGGTTTCTGCAGTCAACATTGGAGGTCTTTGGGTATGAAGTATCCCATTGATTTGCATAACTGAGGTAGTGAAACTTTCTACTGAAGGGTTGTAGCTGGTTAAAGGAGTTACTTCAGACTTCTCATTGCATCAAAATTTGTGGCCAAAGGCCAATTTTGGAGGAATTCATTTGGAGTAGATAAAGAATCATTTGTTGATTGAAGACATTATTTTATCTTCTTCTAGGGACAATTTTGGCAACATATAATATTTTTATTTTGTTCTCATACTTTCATAGCAGCTTGTTGAGGAGCCACAAATTCATACATGGAGGTCTCAATGTGCATCGAGTTCATACTCTAGCTAGAGTGCTCCATTCTACGGGGCTTAGTGATGATTTTGGAAGTAATTTGGAGCTGTTAGAAGGTTGCAAACAATTTATTTCAAGGCTGCAAGCCAGGAACAGGGGTGGTTGATTGAGAAAATTGAATTAGCTTGAGGAAGGTCTATTATGTATTGATTTTAGTTGTTACATCATCTTCTTTCAAGGGCGCTTCCAATAATCAGGTTCCTCTTGTGTTTTTGAAGTAGTTTACATTATCAAATTAGTTTTAGAAGTTGTTGTAGGTGTGCTTTCTATATTAGGTTGGCATTGTAATAGAGTTGCATTGTGAATCCAAGAGTCTTGGATAAATTACTCTAGTATTGTTCTTGAGAAGCATTCAATAAAAGATGAATAAGCTGCATGCAAATTGTGTGATGTAATGCTCATATTTTTTAGCTCTAAGATTATCATATAAGTATGTATGCCAATTGTTTGTAAAAATGCTACTTGGATTAGGGTGCCTATTTCTTATGTAGATGCTCATGCATTTACATTCAAAAGACAAAATTAATTGCATTATCATTTTAGATTATTGCCAAGATATTGTAGTGTTGATTTACAAGCATTTACATTCATTTGAGACCATTTGAAGACAATCAAGTAAACTAAAAAATTAGAAACAACAAGTTAATAGTTAGCAAGTGAAGTGTTTGACAATGTTCCTTGAGGAAAACCTAGGCCAAAATTTGTGAGGAATTTCTATAGTGGTTTAAGAAGTGTGAACATTGACATTTTGGTCTATCCCTCTCCTTTAGGTGAAAAATCCTAAAAATTTAGGTCATAGTAACCAAGATCTTTGTTTTGCATTTTGGTAACCCTTACGATATTCCTTGAGGGCAAAAAACTAGATCAGAAGTAGCAAGGGATATTACATAGCAGGAGTGGATAACACAAAACATTTGTACAATGGAAGAGCTTGAACGATAGACTTCAAAAGAGTAACTATGCCAGTAGTAGAAAGCCATCTACAAGTCTAGTAACTTACCTTCTTACAAAATTTCTCAAGCACATCATGTCAAAACAACCTTGGAAGCATGCACACATTATTAGGAATACCAAGATAAACAAATGGAAGTGAACCAATCTAAAATATAAGAATCCTGACAATTCTCTGTTGAATAAGCTTAGGAGTGTTGAAGAAATAAATAGACTTACCCTCATTAATGCTTTGTTCTGAAGTGGCCAAGTATCAGTCTAAGGCCTTCCTCAAATTAACCGCTTCATCCACTTTGGCTAAGCCCATCAGAGCTATATCATCCAGAAACTGTAGGTGAGATTGAGAGGGAACACCATTGCCCCAACACCAACCTTGGATTAAACCAAGCTCCACATGAGATATCATAAATATCCCAAGCCCCTCATGCATTAAGATAAATAAGTATGGGGATAAAGGATCCCCTTTCTACAAACCCCTGGATGCCCCAAAAAGCTCAAAAGGTTCCCCATTGACCAACACAGAGGAGGAGGAAGTGACACAACTCATAACCCACTCAATCCAAGAACTTCCAAACTCAAAATTATTCAAGACCTTTCAAACAAAATTCCATTTGACATGAGCATATGCTTTATCCATTTCCAACTTAATAAACATAGCCTTCTCCCTGGGTGAATCCATACAATGAACAGTCTCAACCACAATAACCACCCCATCAAGAATCTTCAAGCTAGCCACGAATTGACCTTGCTCCTCAAAGATAATTGTGCTTAACCATGGTTGTAGACATTTAGCAATAAAATTAGTAATTACTTTGTAAACCACATTACACAGGGAAATTAGTCTAAAAATATCAAAAGAGTTAGCACCCTCCCACTTAGGGATAAGAGCTAAAAAAGTGGTGTTCATGGCCCTAAGCATTTGCTTGTTCCTTTGAGACTCTTGAACCACCTTGAGAAGTTCAAACTTAATAACTTCCTAGAACTCCTAAAAGAATTCAATCAAAACACCATCAGGACCCAAAGTTTTTCCTTTCTTCATTTGAAGCACAATATCTTCCAACTTCACTAAGGAGATCGGTTTAAGAAGAGAATCATTCATATCATCAGTCGCCAAAGTTGGAGCACAAGCTAAGATTGTAGCTTCCTCCTCTATGGCAAGGGGAGATCGTAAGAAAACAAAGCAAAGAAAAAGTGGACAACCTTTTTCAAAATCTCAACAATAGAGCAAAGAAGATCTCCTACTTGAGACTTGAGAGGAGAAATGATATTACCTTGTCTTCTATCCTTGACCAAATTATGAAAAAAATAAGTATTCATATCACCTTCCTATAACCAATCAATATGAGACTTTTGTTTCCAAAATATTTCCTCCTAAGCCTCCCATTCCTCCATAACTTTCACCATTGAAGCTTCCACCTTACTCAACTCCTCAATAAGCCCTTGATCCCGGATCTAGCGAGTAACAGAGTCCAAATGCTCTTGAGTATCCCTTTTAGCCTAGAACACATTGTTGAAGTGATGCCTATTCTAACATTTTAGCATATATTTAATGAACTAAACCCTCTTGGAAAAGGAGTACGTAGTAATGCCAAAAACTTCCTTCCCATCTCTCCACCATTGTGAAACAAGATCATGGAGAGATGCATCCCACAACCACATAAGTTGGAATCGAAAGGACTATTTTTTTAGAGAATCTAGACAAGCAAGGAAAAAAATTGATTGGCCAATGATCATAGCCCCACTAATCCAAATTCTTAGAACTAGTCACCCAAATGTCACCAACCCAAAAGCTAGATACTAAAAACCTATCCAATCTTTCAAAGATGGATGCATTCCCAATCCTCCTATTGTTTGAGGTAAACATCCCATTAATAGGTTTGATTTCCACCAAATGAAAAATAGCCATATTGTCTCTAAGTAGCTCTGAGGAAGGGTCTAATAAAAAAGTATCGACCCTTTTCTCCTCCAAAGAATAAATAGCATTAAAATCACCTACCAAAATCCACAAAATAAAAGGCTCCAAAGAACGCAGGTATCTAACATGCAACCACAAATTCATCTTACCAATGAAATACGTAGGAGTATATATGTTGGAGAAAAAGGATTTTCTCTCCTGACTCTTGAATAGAAGCAACAAAAGAAATAGATTACTTTCAAGAGAGCCACCAAATAGGTGTAACTCTACACAGATCCCATAAACAAGGAAGACCCCCAGAGCAACCTTGAGCTCCCACACATTGGCACATACCTCTACCCCAAACCTTATTATCCAAGTTCATCATACTTGCAACAAATAATTTAGTTTCCTAAAAGAAAACCAAATCAAGAGAGTGACCACAAATTAAATCCCAATTCCAAGATATCACAATCATTGTTGAGATTGGGAGAAGTGAGCATCAATAGTCCTCATTGAACTAGAATCCACCAAAGTCTCTCTATGTAACTTTACTTTTTCTTGATCCTTCTTCTTGCTAGCTTTAAGGGGCTTCTCAAGGATCCCCTTTTTAAGGGGTTTTTGTTGCAGACCTAAAGTTGGAGAAATGCTTTAATTTTACCAATCTCCTCAACACCTTTCTCAATTACAGGTCTAGACCCCAAAATTTACGACACCAAACTATTTTCCTTGAGTAGAGGAACTAAGAGAGGTAGTTCCATATCTATATAAGTAGAAGGGCTTGTTGGTAGGCCCTAATTGCATAAAGAATCTAATTGATCCCCCATGTGCTTCTCAATAGAAGAGCCATCCACAACCTTCATATCAATAAGAATTCCTTCCTCATGAACCAAGTCCTTTAAGGTATCAAACTTGTTAAATGTTTCCTCTTCTTGTCTATCTTTGAGAGTCCTCTTTTTCCCCTATTTCTATTATGAGGTTTGACTAGGATAAGACCATCCTTATTCACCACCACCCCCTGCATGGGAGCTTTACCTTTCTCTAGCTTTTGGGTTGGCTGAGAAGAAGCATTACCTATGCATGCAATATTGACGGCTTAGGGGAACTTTCACTAAAGATGACCATATTTGTGACATAAATGACAATGGAAGGGTAAAGTCTCATAATATAACTATTGAGTCCAAGATATAGACCCAATGCTCATATCTATCAAATCCAACAATAGTTTTTTCAAATAAATTTAAACACACACACATGAGCATAAGAAAAATCCTTTTTAGAAATTTTTTGGTGTGAAGTCTCAATGGGATTGTCGAGCATAAGAGAAATCATCTACAATATATCATTTTTCCAACATTTTAAAGGAAAATGGGGAAGACACACCCAAATCAAAACCGTAGAAGGGAGTTCCTCAACAAAATTAAAACCCACATGCCATGATTAATAAAAAGGCCCACCTAATTGTAGAAGTAAGGCCCACCTTCAAAGGCTCAATTTCTATAAGCAACACAAGAAAATTTTCCATGAAGAAGTTGTTGGTCATCAGCAATATGTCAAAATCACCCTCTGGGTTTCAAGTCTTGCACACCTAAGAATCTAGAAAAGGGAGTGAAACCCGCATCCCCATGAACTTGCAAATTAGAACATGGTTACTATAATACTCTACATCCTCTGACATGGCCTCAGGTTGAATAATCAATATTGGTCGATCCAATGATTGTTCCAAGCATCCATTCACCTTATGCAAATGAAGGCCACTATTTCAAGATGAACCCTCACCAAGGTTATCCATGCTAAAGAAGAAAGCTCTTTGCTAGGTAGAAATAATACAAAACCCACTCAAAAAAAAAAGGTCGATCCCAAGAGGGTTGATGCCCCTCCCACATGGACCAAATAGTAGTAGATGGCTTTTGAGAAAGCCCCATGCAGTCAAAGAAATGGATTTGATCAAGCCTTATGCAACAGAGAATAGAAAATTGAGCAAACAAAATCAAAACCACCCCATAAGCAATGAAAACCAACCTACACACATAAACAACACACACCAAGGCTAATCCAATTGAGTTTGAAAGCATGCAAAGCTAAAACCAAGCATGCAACCTAGGCCTTAAAGGTAATGGGCAACTATACCCACATAGTAGACAGATGCACATGCCATCATTTTTTCCCATGATGAATCCTTGTCTTGCTCTTCTTATCTAAAATCCTTTTTTTATTCTTTCCTTTTCCTTTTGAAGCCTTATGATATTTTGTGCTTTAATTAGCAATAAGATCATGAGATTTTCGAAGATTCTAGATTACCCATCTATACTAAATTTTCCTACTCCTTGGTAAGTGATGTAGATAAATCATCAAGTGAAGGCATATATAATGTAGTGTCAAGAGCATACACAATAGCATACAATGTAGAAACAATAATAATCAAGACTAATTTTGGCAAGGATAGAAATAATCTTGAAATTTGGTGTCCTCTTTCTCAATACCATACTATTTCAACTATAATTTATGAGTAATTTGATGTTGGTGACCAAATTTTGTAGGATTCAAACCAATGATATTACTCTGCAATTGAAAACCCCTCAAAAGTATTTTTCTTCCCAAATAAGGTCTCCAATAATTCCATATTTTATTTAGTATTGTGAAAGACTCAATGTAAAAAAGGAGATCAAAATAAATAGACATACATAATGTGCCATAGGCTTTGTCATACCTATTATACTACTTTCTCTTTTCTATAGTACCTATTGGTTTAAGTTTTGCACCCATTGTCACTTGGTATAACCCTAATTTATCTAGTTGTATCTCCATTTATGTTTCTACCCGTGATAATTATATTGAGTGAGTGGAGAAATTTGGGTTTGATCCATGATGTAAACTTAAGAATATAAAAAATAGAAAAATAAAAAATGATATACCCTTCACAATGTAAGAAAATAACCTCCCCATGAAAGAAAAAAGTTCCTTTTGTAATTTTCCAAAACGCAAACCAAAGTACATATTCTAACTTTAGACTAAAATTATAGGTACTTAGTGAAAACATAAAAAGAAGTGGATAGTTGCATCAAACTCATAACTGAATTTCCAATGCCTATTCATTTTTGAAACTCTAACACTAAACTCCCAAGTTATGCTTAATATAAAAGAGTGCTCCCTTAGGAAAAATAACAAGGTAGGGGCTAGTTCGACACCTTCTTGACAATGGGGGCTAGATTCTCGTAATTGTGGGGTAAATTTCTAAGTAGCAGTGGTATTTCTACAAGAAACACTACTTGGATACGACCTATAAAATATTGGCCCCTTAGGGTTGGTTGTGACTAGGAGCTCCATTCATGATAAAACCAAAGGTTTTAGCCTATTTAACAACTAAATCCCTGGCCCCTAACCATTGGTGTGACCTAGCCTATCAAAATGCCTTTTTTTTTTTCCTAAACTAGTAATGGCATTAACATGAAATCAACTATCAATTAAAAATAATGTGTCTCACTCAAAAAATAATAAACATTAGGAAATGAAAAAATCCCACTAAAAAGTTATGTAGCAAGCCATATTTTGATGCAAACTTTGGTACTAGAAGAAAAATCAATGACAATGGTGTATGATGATGTACAACATAATATGATCATACCAAACCATTCAATTATTGATATTTTTGTAGGTATAATTCAAGACCCCAAAAAATAATCTCAGAGTGTTTAGATAGGTGAATTAGGGTTTTGACATCTTTTGGATGTAATTGTGAGGTTTATTCTATACCAAGATGCACCATTTGAAAGATCTTTATTGAAATTCACA
Source organism: Sequoia sempervirens (assembly GCA_007258455.2). Classification (NCBI taxonomy): domain Eukaryota; kingdom Viridiplantae; phylum Streptophyta; class Pinopsida; order Cupressales; family Cupressaceae; genus Sequoia; species Sequoia sempervirens. Next base: position 691,826,585 of record VDFB02270651.1, read on the forward strand.
AGAAAAGAAAGGGAAGTATATATCTAGAGCTTTAATACTATTAAAGAATTGTAGATTCAACCCTATAGATACCCAAATATCACCTACAATCAAAAAACCATTTCATACAAGAGAGAAACAATTGACTTTGTATGAAGCTTGAGATTTCATTAGATGTAAAATAAATAATGATATAATATACAATGAGAAAACCTTATTATAAAGGCAAGGATGAAACCTTATGATTGAATTAGATCATGATATGTATCTTAATCCTTTGACATGAGATACAAAAATATATGACCTAAGTAATCTTAAGTATGCTAGTGTGAATAGGACCTACAAAGCAACTTGTTAGCTAACATTCCTTTTTCACACTAGCACATAACAAGGGTAGATGGTATATTTTATTAATGTAACTCCTACCTATTTTTGAGTAACAAGAGTTAATTTTATTTTTGGTTGGTATTTATTCCCCTCTTTCCTATATATATCCACTTATCTAGCTTGTTATTCATGTAGGATATTGTTAGCTCCTAATGCTATTTTACTTCTTCTTTTTTTAAATTGTACTCTTGCGTGGGAGATTATTCTTACAAATTTTTTTATTTTTGTATAATTGTTAGACAAATTTTAGTTGATCTATTTTATTGCAGTAGGTTATGGGTGGGTATATTTGATTTATTTTTACTCTAACATGGTATCAAAGTATGTTTTGCTAGTCTAGATCATTTGGTTTTAAATTTAGAGATTCAAGGGGGGTAATATTTTTTCTCAAAATTTAGAATGCTCTTCTCTTGCATCTTCAAACAATCTAAAGAATAAAAGGGTTTGAAAGGAATACCTAACATCTTTATGGTTTAAACCTAGTTGATCTTTAGAATTCTCTCTAAACTTTCTTTTGACTATTCATTCTTTGTTTCTACCTTCTATGCCATGAAGGGTGCCCTAGGAGCTTAGTTCATAATGTCATATTTAGATGAATTTGTCATGATTCTCACTAGAGAGTAGAATAAGGGTAAGTGCAAGATATTGGTTCCAATTTGTAGCCAAAAAGTGAAAGTGTTTAGTTTTGAAAAATCAAAATTTGTCAAAGTTGGAGTAAAAATTTGAAGCACTTACACGTAGAATCTTGACAAGGTCTAGAAATATGAAATGCAATATCTTGTGTCTAGTTTTTAAATATGCAATTTATTCTAATACCTAGATGAATAAATTTAATTTTGTATAGGATGTATAATTATTTTTTTGTAAAGTCCTATGTTTTGAGCCGAAACATGCACGTGTACAACCAAGATAATTTGACCTAAATAAAATTATTATTTTTAATTCTTTTTAGGTAATATGTATATTATGGTGAAGCTTGGTTGAGGTGGTTTTTTTATAGTTTTCTAAAAATATATTTTCAACTAAATTTTTATTGGCCCTAGTTTATATTTTTGAAAACCCCTCATGGGCGACCGACATAATTTGAGCTAAACTAATCATAAAATGATTATTTTTAAATTATGTAAAGAATGGTGTCGAGATTGGTCACATATAAAAAAAATTCCAAAAAAAAAAGTTTAAAGTAATTAAAAATACCAATACCTATCATTTTAAGTTTATGAACCACTTTCTTCAAAAATAATTAATAAATAAAAAATATGTCAAATCATAAAAAAAGTCATATTTGAAAACTAGACATCATCATCTATAATGGGTTTTAATTTTGTCAAAAAATTCTAGAAAAATATTATTAGCCATATTACTAAAGTCAAAATTTCTTTTATTTTCATGACAGTGTACTTGTAGGTCCAAGGTTGAGGGTTGGGTGTCCAAGCCTAAAATAAAAAATGCAGGTTTCAAATTTTAATTTTAAGAAACATTTACCTACTCTAATATACATTCTCGTTCTAAAAAGGAATGGGTATATGATGTAAATAGAAATGAGTACCTGCTTCATTTTAAAACATGTACCTATTTTAAAAGTTGAAATGAGTACCCATTTCATATAGGCAAGATTTTAGATTTAGGATCCCAATCTTAAACATATGCACCCATTTTTTATGAAATGGGTACCCATTCTTGTCGAGATTTTTTTCAAGTTCAACACTTTCACTAAAAGTAGGTCAATTAGCTTACACTTACTTAAGTTAATCTACATTAGTACTCTCAAACCCTCTAAGTTACATGCCATGGTTGCTAACTTAGACACAAAATAATAGAAATAATTAGATTGTAAGGATAAGGAGGAAAATAATCAGAAAGCCATTTCTTCAAAATCAATTGCAAAGACCACATCTTCTAATGGTGACAAGCCTAGAAGAAAGAGGTATCCAAATATAATTATTAAAAAATGTTTGTTCATAATGAAAATAATTAGTTTAGAAAACAAATTTATCACTTAACACATATTCTAGATAAGAACAACATTAATTTTCTTGAGCTAGTGAAACATACTTCTTTACATGAGGGTTCTTCAATATAGAAGATAAAAAATAAGGAGAAAGGAAAGGGCAAGGATCTTGTAACAGTTGTATGCCTACCATCCAATTTTGTTCTTAATTCATATGCTTCACACCACATGGATTCATCACAAGATGATTTCACATCTATGGAGCCTTATACTATGCCAAAAAAATTTGATGATTGATGACACTCCTATTGATGTGTGTGGAAGGTCTTCTAATTAGGGGATAAAAGATTTAGGATGTTTTTTTAATGTCCTCATTATCAATTAATCTCTTATCAACCTATTAGATCATCATATCAATTTGGATAAGTAGGTTGAGTTCATTCTCAATTTAGTCTCTATCAATAAGGTGCAAAATGACCTTATAAATGTATTTGGGATAGTAGATAATTAGTTTCAAGTTTATCTCATTCTCACTTTCTTAATCCTCCTTTGAATATCCTACTTAGTCATTATAATGAAGTAAGTTATTGCATGAATGATTGACCATCTTAATAACTACTACTTGCAACAACTTATCTAGGAAGGAATTTTTATAGGGTTATACTTTGTTTATTTTTTTATAGTGTCTAACAAGGCTAAATCCTTGGTAAGCATCTTGAAGATAAGTTTGACGAAGGAAATTCATGGAGAGCTTCACATATTTGAGAGTTAGTTCATTGTAATCTAGTTATTCTATTTCATCATTCTTCCTTTAGGAGGGATAAATATTTTTTGACATTCATTGATGCCTTCTAATAAACTCGGATTTCACTTTATCTTATGTGGACAATAATTTTGGTTTACCCAAAGGTTATCTGTAGCACTTCTAGGTTTTTCACCTAAAAGGAGAGGAATTGGGTCCAAAATGTAAATGTCTACATTCAATATTAATGTAAATGGGATGCAACGTATCTAATTATGATGTACAAATATATTAAACTGAAAAAGAAATGACTTATTTGATGTTAAATCTAAGAAATGTGAAATGTTGGAAAACACACTGTGATATGCAAAAATACCTAAAAATGCAAGTAAATGATGAAATAACTGAATAAAATCGGAGAGATGCGCCTGGAATCTGAAATATGATGTGGAGAGGCTCTGGAATCCTATAGAGTTGACTAGAAATGTTGACTGGGACACTTATGCCAAGCTGGGCGACAGTCCAGTTTCGAGGAAAATTTGTCGGAACAGGAATCTGCCAAATGGGTATCCAAAAATGCAAAAACCACTTTTCAGGCCTGATAGTGGGACTAATTCATCATAGATGGAAACTTAGTCCACCTGTAGATTTTGGGAATTTCGGGACAGGATCATGTAGCTTCAGGTCTACACTTGCTTTTCTGACAGGTGTCTGGTCTTGATTATGCGGAAAATGAGATGAAATGAGTCTCCAAGCTTCAACTAGGGTTATGTTGACTTTGAGGGATTGTTGACCACTTTTTGACACCAATATTTTTTATAAATTTGCATACAAAGTCTACAAACACACATGCAAAGAGGGGGAAAAGGGTTAAGGGTTAGAGTATAGGGGTTTGCCTTGGTCAAACCCCACTTTGGTAATCAAACCCTATGAAATGAAATGAAATAAGAAGAGAATGATAAATAGATAACATGCAATGTCATAAACTTACCAATCCCTTGATGTATAAATCTGAAGATATGTAATGAAGTGCTCCAATGGATGACTTGATTATGCTTAGAGTGCTTGAATGCTTGAGAATGATTAAGTGAATTGCTTGAGTGGATGCTTGAATGAATTGGGAGGGTTAAAATGAGAGGAAAAACCCTTATTTATACTTGATTTTCCTAATTTTTTTGAAAATAACACATCACAGGCCGACTTCAAGGGTTAGAGAACAAAATATCACCAAAAAATTGTAATAATTTTGATTTTTGTGCCAAATAGGACTAAGTCGCCCCTATTGGCAACTTAGTCCCACTTAAGAAATTTAGGTGGGTGTTAGGAGTTGAAGGGAATTAAATGATGTCTAGCGAGAATATACTAAAAAACACACTTAAGAATGACCGGAAAGTGCATTAAGGGGACATTTAAACATGAGAAAGGGTTGAATTAGTGATGACAAGTCTAGAAAAGCATGAGTTTATTACAACTCTTTACAACACTTTAAAATAAGACTTGGTAAGTGATAGAAAAGGAGTTATTTAAGTGATTTATGATGAAAAGGTCCTAGAAAAGTGTGAAAGTCGGTTACAACACTTCACAACACCTTTACAAGATATCCTAGAAGTCTTAATGATTCACAAGGGTCCAAGACCTAATGTGAACGTGTTGACCACATTACAACATTAAATCTAGGAAAAATAAAACCAAATTCCATGTCAACTATACATTTTTTGGTGACACATTAAGCCCCCACTTTAGTGAGAGGATGAACTTGCTTCAAAATCACGCTAAATTAGCCCAACATGCATATAAAGAGGGATCCAAATACACTCATGCTAATAAGATGAAATAACAATAATCAAGAGGGGTGATCAAGCCCCCAGGATCAAGATCTCATGGAAAACCAAGCATAAACACAAAGGAACATGCATGAAAGTGATGAAAAGGAATGAAAGAAAGCTTTGATCGTTTTTCCAGCCCATTATGGATTAGATCTAGGCTATTTTTTTGAAATAAGAAATGTGTACTCACTTTGGGGCGATGGAACTTATGGTTGTTCGTTGGGTAAGAAGGCCCAAGTATACTCACTCTAGGGCCACATAACTTCTAGTTTTCCATGGGGTGAGAAATCTCAAAAGGTGGCTATGGGGAAAGTTGTGCCTTGGAATGGGCTTCCTGCTCAACCATATCAAAGTTATACCTCTTGATAACTTTAATAAGGTGCCATAAAGACAATGTCATTTCGTACTTCATGAGACAAGCAAAGCTTTGTATGCTTGGAACTCATGAAAAAATGCAATGACATAGGCATGCAAGTTGTGTTATGCAAGGTGGCCATGTAAATGCAAAATGTAAAAGAATGTTCAAATGAGTCTTGCTAAGATCATGTGAGGTCTATAACTTAGGGAACATTGTGTCTAATGTCTCCAAGAGAGGACCGATCAAAGAATAAAATATGCACAACTTAGGGGATGTAGTGCATCGCATCAGGCCACCAAGAGGAATGTAATATGCTAAGATGGATCACACTTATGAAGGAAATTACACCCAATGTCATCCACAAAGCCAATGTCATCCACAAAGTAACAAACACATCGTATAAAGTAACAAGGTTGTACTAAGAACCAAGAAGATGCAAAATGAATATGCCCCACTTTAAAGGAATTGCTACACACTGTTCTATGAGAAATTACTTTAAAGTAGTGAAGTGAAAAATGCAAAAAAGAAAACAAGACATGAGAGCCAACTTGGAAAGCCCCTATGCCAAGTCATATGTTTCTGAGCAAGGCTACGTCATGCAAATGAAAATGGAATAAAAGAAAGAGTCGTTTCCCCCAAAAATCAACACACCAAACACATAAGGGATCTATGGATTTGGGGTCAGTATGTTTGTTGCTACAATGTTTGTATTAAAGAGCTTAGAACCATCATCATTCCCCAAATACGTAGAACTAGAAGAATGACACAAAGAGAGCAAAAACAAAAAAAAGATCCGTTTTGGGTCAGCATGGAAGATTAGAGAACGTTTGGAATAAGGAAATCATTTTTTACTACGACAAGTACTGGTTGATTAACTCTAAGCTAGACCATACTTGTCCTAATCTCCTTATGGGGATTTTCTTAAGATCGCGGATTTTCAAATTTTGTGTTTTTGAATTTGATGTGACTTGTAATTATGAGACTAAGCTCCTCGTTGGATTTTCCTTACCCACTATTTTGGTTTCAAACCTTATAGCTTTTATCTGTGGTATAACTAACTTTGACCAACCTCTAATTGCTATCCTTTTAGAGACTTCTAAATATGTCCCTATGGCTATCTTTCCTATATTTCAGGATTTTTGCGACATGGAAGTCAATCCTTCCCTGTCGATCATGTCCTTGGTGCTTAGTCGTTTATGCAAGGAATTCCTCATTAAATCCTATGCTAAGATTGTTACTGGGAAATTATTAACTCATGCGTGTGACCTGTCCTTAGGCTTGATTCCCAAAGATTGTCATTTGTGGCTTCTTTCTATTTTTTTAGGGTTCCTAGTTTTACTGTGAGCAGTGTAGAATCATGGGGGGGTATAGAGTGTGAATAGAGCCAGATAATTGCAACAAGTTTCACAAGGATCCACTTGTCTAGCATATTTGCGTTGAAGGTGGCATTGCTCCTATAATGGAGAGACTTGTGGGCTATGACCCTAATCTGTCGACCCAGTTCGTCAACTCTTGGAAGAATCGACATGTGTATGTGGGAGGCATCTCCTTTATGGTGGATGAGGAAGTGATAGCGCAAGCAACGGGCCTGTAGAGCTCTGACATGAAGCATCCTAAACATTCAAAGACCTAGGACAATGCTAGTATGGACAAATTCTTTGTGGGTGATGAGAAATTGGTGCGCAACTAGTCTGGGTTCGAACGAGAGGCTCTTCCTCAGTCGTGAAACCAAGTGTGTCTTGCGTTGATAAAATATGTCACATTGGAAGGATGGTACAAAACTTATTACTATTACCATTTTCCATTGTTAAATCACCTTAGACATAAATTTTTAATGAGATTTCCCTTTTTTATGCTCATGGACCTTGAAAATTCGATTGATAAATGTGTGGAGTTTGCTGCCTTAAATCATAATGAACCCACTCCTCTACTGCTCCACTAGGGTCTTATCCTAAGACTCTACCACTTTCATCTGGCTTTATGCCCTCTGAAACCCATTTCGATTGTCTACATTGAAGAAATTGTGCCACCCAATGAGACCAACTTATCTCCGGTTGAATTGAAAGGCCCTACCAAGAAAAGTCACCTGGTCCCTAAGGTTTCTCAAAAACCCAAAATTGCTACCAAAAAAATTAAGGGTATTGAGGGAGCTACCCAAACTAGTGTGGCGGTGAGCTTGTGTGATCTCAAGTCTACCCCTACTAAGACTCCCAGTAAGTTTGGTCTGAAAAAGAAAGGTAAGGAGGAGAAGGAGCCCTTGAATAAAGGGAAAAATGTTATGAGAAAGGATTTGTTGGGTGACACGGTGGTGGCAGAGACTGTGGTCGTGGGTTGTGATACCATCATTCAACGTTCTGGTAGATTGGCAAAGAACAAAAAGAAAATGCTAGTTAGAGATTTGGACACTGAAGAGGAGCTGTCGAACAACAAAGATAGCAGAGTGCAAGAGGTGTTAGAAGGTGAAGAAGGGGTGAAAATTAGAGGTCGCTCTTCCATTCCTGACAAGGGTAAAGCTCAGAAGGAGATGTCAGCCTCTCACTCTTCGGAACCACTGGATATTGAGCAGAATGATCCTGACTACACTATGGGTAGAGGTGAGGAGCTCGATGTGCTGAAAGAAAGAATGGAAAGAATGGACAAAAAATTCAATGGTTTGACCCATTTCATGGTCAAATTAGTTCACTGTGTCACTAGTACCCTATCGTCCATCATGAAAGATGAGATGGAGATGAAGAAGGCTGAAGACCACCAGGAGTGGATTGGCGATGATTTGGTTTAGCTTCTGTCTATGAACTAGGAGAACACCAGCTAGTTTGCTACTGGTTTGCTGTTGGTCTGTGTGTTGTTAGTCCGCATCTATTTTTGGTTTAGTGTTTTCTTTTTTTTCTTTTTGATATGGACTCTATTGGCCCTTGTGGCTCTTTGTGAAGGGTACAACACCCTGTAAATGTTGCTTACTTTACAAAAAACATGGAAGAGACATAAGGGCATCTCAACGCTTTGCATTGTTCCCAAAAGGAAAAACACAAGCGAAAAGAAAAGGAAAATCTTTTGGCTCAACATGAAGGAGACATTTCAGTCTCAATGCCTTGCATCATCCCCAAAAAGAAAAACACAAAACAAAAGTGAAAAAGAAAGTAAAAGGACCATTTGGGTCAACATGGAAGAGGCATAGGTCATCTCGACACTTTGTGTCATCCCCAAAATGAAAAACACAAAGCAAAAGTGAAAAATAAAGTAAAAGGACCATTTGGGTCAACATGAAAGAGACATAATGGTGTCTCTACACTTTGTGTCATCCCCAAAAGGAAAAACACAAAACAAAAAAAAAGAAAGTAAAAGGATTGTTTGGGTCAACATGGAAGAGACATAAGGGGGTCTCTACACTTTGCATCATCCCCAAAAGGAAAAACACAAAACAAAAGTGAAAAGGAAAGTTGGCGGTTTGGGTCAACATGGAAGAGACATAGGTCGTCTCGACACTTTGTGTCATCCCCAAAAGGAAAAACATAAAACAAAAGTGAAAAAGAAAGTAAAAGGATTGTTTGGGTCAACATGGAAGAGACATTCTTAGGCATATCTATGCTTTGTGTCATCCCCAAAAGGAAAAAACACAAAACAAAAGTAAAAAGCAAGAGCAATGTATGACATATAGAAGAATGGAGGTACAAATAGAAGAATGTCACGAAGAGGTAAAACATCAAACATCACATCATGGGGAAACATGATATGCACATAGAAAAGAAAAAGAAAAATACTAGTAATGAAAAAGGTAAGTCAACCATCAAGCGAGTCAGCCACCTCCCATTCTCAATTGGTATAAGCGAAAGGTGAATAACGCAACTAAGGGACAAGGACAACTACATTACTAGGAACATGCTAGCAACTTCTTTCCCCCCACTTAATGTAAGGAGAGAATGAGCCAAGGTAGGTGATGGGAAAGGGTCATGTAATAGTGAGAAGAGAATATTCTACAACTATTACATGATAAAGGGAATTGGTAATGGCTTAAGGATTTATTAGATAGCAATTATCACCATCAAAGTGATACTTGCTCAAAATTTATTTTAATTGGTGGCACTCATTGCTTCGATGTCCTATAACACAATGATATGTAAAATGTGGAACATTAGCATCTTTAGGGTAGATTACCAACCTATTCATAGGTGGTAATAAGATGAGTTCATTATTTAGGAGAATTTGCAATTTCCTTTCACATTCAGGTCGGGGATGGAGAGGAAATTTTATTTTTTTCAACTTGTAAGGTTGTTTGCATTTACTAGATTCACCCTTTTCATGGATTGAAGGAGGAAGATGACCCATGGGGATCCTATCATCCTTTTTAGTGGTATCATGTAAGGGTTGTTCACGAGGAAGGAGGACATTCAAATTGGAGGGGGAATCAAATATCATTGTGTCATCATCACGAAGTCTCCAATGTTCTATAGGAGGCTTGTTGTCATGAGGAGGATCTTGATAGCCTAATCCTGTTGTGTTCTCATCAGTTGGTCATTGTTCTAAAAATTGGTTAATGTCAAGTTTAGTTGTTGTGTCACAACCTTGTTTTCTTAAGATGGAAAAACCTTTGCCATATGTTTCTTCAAGGTTGATTGGTGTGTTGGTAACTTTGTTATCATAGAATGGTTAAGGAGTTGCTTGGTTAGAGGAACTAGGTCTACCTATTGGAGGGAACTTAGGTCTTTCATTTGTTGTAGGATGTAGGTATCCAAATGTATCTGGAGGTAAGACTATAGGAAGATCTTCTTGTTTCATGGATGGATAAAAGGATGCATTGGCTTCAAGTTTGTCAAGGCATTCATTTAAGAACTTATTCATGCTATCATCATCTTCTCCTATGATGTCAAGAACACAAGGAGGACATTCATGAGGAGTTGAAGGAGCATGAGGAAGCTCGAGGTCATTAGGATCAGTTCCAAAGGCACAATTTGACATGTCTACTAAAGATTTTAATGACATCCAAAACTTATTAAAGAAAAAAACCATGATGAAAGTAAACTAAATACAATAAACATTCAACAAATATGACAAAAGATAATAACAGAAAACAAAAATGCAAAAAATTCCCAAAGAATGCCATAAATTACAGTGCCAAATGTGTAGAAGGACTAAGTCGCCCAGTGTGGCAAATTAGTCCCAGTGAGGATTTTTTTATGATTTTTCAAAAAAATTGAATGCAATTTTATGTCTTTCAAATGCATAGATGCAGTTATAGTATGAAAATGCAGAATTTTTGTTATTTTCAATGAAAGATGATGCAAAAATGCAAGCTATATGAGCTTTTCACTAATGCAATTTTTAAAACCATAGGATGCCATTTAAACAATGCAACACTTAATGCAATGCTAATGAAAATGAAACCTAGGATGCTGTTGAAATAAGAAGTAAAAATGTTCAAAAGTCGGGTTCACCAAAATGTGGACACTGATTTTGGTTTACCCAAAGGTTCTCTCTAGCAATTCTAGGTTTTTCACCTAAAAGGAGAGGAATTGGGTCCAAAATGCAAATGTATACACTCAAGATTAATGTAAATGGGATGCAATATATCTAATTATGATGTACTGATGTAATAAATTGAAAAATAAATGACTTATTGATGTTAAATCTAAGAAATGTGAAATGCTAGAAAACACACTATGATATGCAAAAACACCTAAAAATGCATGTAAATGATGAAATAACTGAACAAAACTGGAGAGGTACACCTAGAATTTGAAATATCATGTGGAGAGGCTCTGAAATCCTATAGAGTTGACTGAAAATGTTGACTGGGACACTTACGCCAAGTTGGGCGACTTAGTCCAGTTTCAAGGAAAATTTGTTAGAACATGAATTTTCCAAATGGGTATCCAAAAATGCAGAAACCACTTTTTAGGCCTAGCAATGGGACTAATTCACCATAGATGGTGACTTAGTCCACCTACAGATTTTAGGAATTTTGGGATAGGATCTTGTAGCTTTAGGTCTGCACTTGCTTTTCTAATAGGTGTCTGATCTTGATTATGCAGAAAATGGGATGAAATGAGTCTCCAAGCTTCAACTAGGGTTATGTTGACTTTGAGGGATTGTTGACCACTTTTTGACACCAAAATCTTTGATAAATATGCATACAAAGTTTGCAAACACACATGCAAAGAGGGGAAAAAGGGTTAAGGGTTAGAGTATAGGGGTTTGCTTTGGTCAAACCCCACTTTGGTAATCAAACCCTATGAAATGAAATGAAATAAGAAGAGAATGATAAATAGATAACATGTAATGTCATAAACTTACCAAGCCCTTGATGTAGAAATATGAAGATATGCAATGAAGTGCTCCAATGGATGACTTGATTATGCTTAGAGTGCTTGAATGCTTGAGAATGATTAAGTGAATTGCTTGAGTGAATGCTTGAATGAATTGGGGGGGTTAAAATGAGAGGAAAAACCCTTATTTATACTTGATTTTCCAAAATTTCCCAAAAATAACACATCATAGGCTGAGCTCAAGGGTTAGAGAACAAAATCCCGCCAGAAAATTGAAATAATTTTGCTTTTTGTGCCAAATAGGACTAATTCACCCCTATTGGCGACTTAGTCCCACTTAAGAAATTTAAGTGGGTGTCGGGAGTTAATGGGCATTAAATCATGTCTAATGGGAATATCCTCAAAAACACACTTAAGAATGGTCGGAAAGTGCATTAAGGGGACATTTAAACATGCGAAAAGGTTGAATTAGTGATGACAAGTCTAGAAAAGCATGAGAGTTTGTTACAACTATTTACAACACTTTAAAATAAGACTTTGTAAGTGATAAAAAAAGGAGTTATTTAAGTGAATTATGATGAAAGGGTCCTAGAAAAGTGTGAAAGTGGGTTACAACAATTCACAACACCTTTACAAGACATCCTAGAATTCTTAATGATTCACAAGGGTCCAAGACCTAATGTGAATGTTTTGACCACATTACAACATTAAAACTAGTCAAAATCAAGCCAAAGTCCATGTCAACTATACATTTTTTGGCAACACATCTTATATAAGTTTGAGGTCTTTGATTTCTCTTAGGGATTCAATTCTTTTGTGGAGAAATAGTTAGGGAAATCCATCAAGGTTTTATACAAAGACAATATTTGTGAGTATGTTAACCATTATTTTGAGAAATTTTACACTATAGAGGAGGTTGATTTACAATATACAATTTCATAAAATTATCAACATAATAGTTTGGAAGAGCACAAGAACACATCTTTGAAGGAAATAGAAAACTATTAATACACTCCAAATCTCTTGCACATTAGTATTGGGTGGAGGCCATTAATTGTGTTTGTTACATCTAGAACTACATTCCTCATTGGGACTTGAAGGGAGTCACTTCCTTTGAATCATGGAGTAGTAAAAAACTAAAAATTAAGAATTTCATAGTTTCTAGTTCTCCCATGTGAGCCCATATTCCTGTTGAGAAATATAAGGACATAAATCCATCTATTAGGAATCATATTTTGTAGGTTACCAAGATGGTGTTAAGATTTATCAACCATTCCATCCTACCACACATAAGCTATTCATTTAGAGGAGTGTCCACTTTGAGGAAGGATAGTTGAGTTCCACTCTCAGTACTTATCATCCTTTTATATTCACACAAGAGTCACTTGGGCTTGTTGATAATACTTCAAAGGATTTAGATCCACTTGGGTAAGTCAAGTTCCTAATAATGATGACTCTTCTTCATCCACTTTGGATGTTGAGGGTGATGATGATGATTCACCTCCTTTCTCTTCTAATCATTATTCAAAGGTTGAGTATGCTCCTCCTAATTCTCTAACATCAAGTCCACTTTGGACTCACTAAAAATTACATGACACAAGTGATTGATTTAGGGATCCATTAGAAATCATGCAAAAAAAAATTTTATGGATTTTGACATGTTTACATTGCTTTTTCCTCTAATCTATAATATTTTAAATATGCATATATCATTATTGAGTGGGATGTTAAAATGTATGATAATTACAAATCCTTGGTTAGGAACCACACTTGGGAATGTGTCCCCCTTATTAATGGAAGGGAACTTGTTCAATGCAAGTGGATCAATTGGACAAAATTTATAATAAATGGTTTAGTGGATAAGTTCAAGGCATTATTAGTTGCAAAGGGATTTTCCTAGGTTCTTGGTGTTTATTAATTTGAGACCTTTGCACCTATTGAAAATATGAAATATATTTAACTAACACCTATTATCATTGCAAAACATTACTAGGAGGTTCACCAGATATACATGAAGAGGTTCACTAGATGGACATGAAGAGTGTTCATCCATAAAGACCTTGAGGAGGAGATATACATGGAGTGAATATAAGGTTTAAAAAAGAATGTATGGATCTATGAGGAAAAGAGAAGAACCACTATATATCACAATCTTGTAAACTGAATGATAATAACTTAGTTAAGACCTTATCTTCATACACATAATCTAAACATCCAACAATGAAATATTTTGAATTTGTATATTTGGGTTGAACTCTATATTTAAAATCAAGATGCCACAAAATTACTAGTTAATGAATACTTAACAATCTCAAATGGAAGTGGTGTATTTCATGCTTCCACATATTTATCTTTATCTTGGCCATAAAATTTATACTTTACTCTATTTAGATTTAGAATAAGTTCATCAAAGATAAAATTCTAATGGTGTGGGTGGGGATACAATATGTGGAAGGTTGGTTATAAATAGGTTCTAGTAAGGAAGATAGTGATAAGAAAGGACATGGACATGGTAGGAAGAGTGTGTTGGTGTTCAAATTTAACACTTTTATTACAACACAACACAAAATAGTGGATAAGAAAATATTCTCTTCAAATCCATAAGGGAATCTCCTTCATTTAACCTATTGTTAAATCTAAAATAATAAACAATCCTACTACTATAGATACTACATAATTTATTTTTTAGGGTTTTTCTAAAATATGTATAACTAAAGTGAACTTGACCTATTTTTTTATCTTATAGACTAGAGCACAAGACCTGAAAATATCCTCATTCACCAATAATTTTTCTCAATATTTGAAAGTTAAAACATAAATGACAACAGTACCCAAAAATTAAAATAGATATATTTGGAATTGTATCAATAATTAATTTGATAAATTGTAGAGATAAACAACACTTGAAAACAAAAAATTGGAAGAATAGATGAAAGCAATTAATTATTATAAACTATTTAAAGCTATTTCATTATATTTTAATACCAATGTCACAAAAAGTTAACATTGATCTTCTGTTAATTGACTTCTTCCTTGTATTATTACAACACTTGAAACTTGACTTTAATATAAATGTTAGCAGTGTAAATGCGATTCAACTTCACATTCATTACACACAAAAGACTTAACACATTGACTCAACTTTAAACTTAAATAATATTATTTTTAGTATAACTTTTCTTTCAACTATTCTTTTAATTTATGTGTAAATGACACATATTTTTAGTTTTCTAGATGTATCTACTTGAAGTTTCAAAAATAGTAGAATAATAACTTTAAAGCAAAGCTCTAAAGCTATTCTATCTCATCTCTTCAAAAATAATATAAAAATGAGTTTCCAACACTTTCTTTCCATTTCAGCCTTCTCATCTTGGGCATCATTTTGAAAGGAGGGCTCATTTATTATTTTTTCCTTCATTTCACTTTATTTGCCTTTCATCATTGACTTGAGCCCATAGAATAACTTGGGTACCACTTTAATTTTTTTTCTATTTTCTTTTTTCCTAAAACAAACATTGTATTTTGGTGCTTGGTGGAACTTAAGTAGTCATGCTACTTTTTGGTGGAACTTTGGTTCCTTAACACTAGTGGAGAATTTGGAAATCAATGCCAAGTGGAGGTTTTACTCATTTTTTTTCTAAGAAATGGAACTTTTACAATAATCTTTTCAAGAAGTAGAACTTTTGGACTCTAGACACCAAGAAGTGGAGCTTTTGGACTTTAGACATCAAGAAGTGGAAGTTTTGGTGATAGATGTAAAGAAGTGAATTTTTTTACCATGACAAGCTATTAGAAGAACTTCACAACTTGGTTTGTAGTGGAGAAATCTCCACTTTTCATCAATTTGAATGTATTTTTTGAACGATTAACTCAAAACTTTACACTTCTTTTAAATTTATTTCATTTTACATTCTTAAACACTTTATCAATTGAATTTGATAAAATTTCCTTTTCTTCCTTTAGAATTCCATTTCCATGGGATAAAGCTTGAACTTAATTTGATAATCTCCCACCTCTACCATCTATTGCCATTATTTCAAAAACTATAAAAAACCAAATTTCCAAAAATATAAAGTTCAATATTTCATCTTCTCTCCTCAATTTGAGAAAGAGAAGAAAAAGAAAAAGAAAATACAAATTTATAAAAAAACACATTCTAAAAATAGTTTAATTTTTGGTACACAATAAAATTGTTGGCTTGAATTTTGGACCTTCCACATTGACAACTTCATGCTTAAAACTTAATCCCCATATATGATTTTGTCTCACCAAGTTAGAGTATATTTGCTTTATACTTAATCATTTCCACCTCTCCCTAGCATCAACCACCATGTCTTTATTTTAACTTCACTATTTCTTTCATTTGCCTTTGTTAGAGTCTCCTTTAGGATCTTTAGCTTGATAATGTTCATGATGAACATCTCGCATTCATCGTTAGTGGACCAAGACACACCAACGCCTTAAGAATTGACTATTTGACATGAAAAATAACATAGTTGACATTGATGTTACAAGATTGACTTAGGATTTTGCTACAAATATGATTATTCTTGAAGTTTTTTAGGGGTAGCAATTTCAGGTATTGACATAATGGAGTGTGGTATGGGTTAAGATATGGAAGAGGGTATAAAATGAGATACAAAACTAAGAATGAAACAAGATATGGAATGAGGGATGACAATAGTAGAGGTAGGAATATCTATAGTAGGGATGGGAAGTTAGAAGGATGAGTAGAAGAAGACACACTGGTAGTGGGGGTGTAAATGGTGGAGGGAACACTAGGACCATGTGTAGGCATAACACTAATAGAGATAACATGAAAGTTGGGTGAAATGGTGGTAGGATGGGAGAAATGAGGAACAAACGTATAAAAAGCACAAGATGAGAAGTAGGTATAATAAGAGGCCTTGTTATAGCAAGGGGAGTTATGTGAGGAACATAATTAGGAGTTATACCATAATTAGGAACATAATCAAGATAAAGTTGTGAAGTGGATGTACCATTCAAAGATCTAGGAGGAGTAACTTCAACACTAATGCCTTGAAGCACTTATTGCCAAAATATCTTAGTATTTAATAATAAATCATGAAAATATTGAATCAATTTTTTAGGTCTATCTACCTTAGCTACATTAGCAAGCTCACATGAAAATTATTGTTGTTCCAAATATGAACTTCTTGATCGTAATCTCCAACCTATTCTCGACCTCCAACCTATTCTCGACAATATGAGTAATAATAATACTTATTGAACATAATTCTTAGTATATTGAGTCGATTGAGGATTCAAATAAGGGCTTGTCCTTAAGGGAATGAAATGATATGTGAATGGGATCTTGACATACAAAAAAACTCACAAAACCCTAAATACCAAATGATAGAAAAATAATGTAAGATGATTTAAAATAAAAAAATCAACAAACATTTAGATATGAAATAAATCAAAAAATGAAACCCTAGAGGCAATAATAAGGGTGGGTAGGGTAGGTGAAAATAAGATTGCATAAAATCACAAAACCCCTAAAAGAAGGTATAACTACAAAGCTCATACTTAAAAGTTTATGTAGAGAAGTTTAAGAGTACAAAAATAAACAATGAAAAGTAATACACAAAGAACACACAAATTTATGTGGAAAACCTAGTAATGTACTAAAAAGAGCCATGGGCATTGGGCAAAGGCCTCAAAATATTTTTATTATTTTAGGAAAAACTCGTTATAATGTAATCTACAATTCATAACAAGAAAACATGATGAACTCTTGTAGGATATCCAAATAATTGAATCCTCTTCAAAGAAGGCTATCCAAAAATAAAAAGTGTGATTTGATCAATTACATGATGTAAACATGTTGTATGCTCAAAAATAGTTCAAAAATAGTAAGTCCCAAAAAACTACCATGGAACTTGTCATCATTTGTTTAATTAGTGTTGGATAAATAAAACTTACTTCACATACCTATAATTCCAAACCCTAATGAACTCTAAAAATTAAAATGCAATTAAAAAAATAGATTGAAAAACCCTAATAAAAGAATGATAAACCTCAAGGCCAAAGCTTTAGGCCATGTAGAAATGCCAATTTCACAAAAAATGAAAGAGGAAAAACACACCTCATGCATAAAAGTCATAGGAAAAATGATTAAACAACAATTGACCCTCGAAATTCAAGTAAGTCGGGAGTGGAAATTATAAATGTTGCATTAATTGTAATACTTAAATAAACTAAATTGCAATACTTAGCTAGATTTTGAAAATAAGAAAAAAGATACTAATGGTGTTGGGAATCTATTTGTCACAATGTTGAACTTTTAGGACTAGGTTAGACAAGTATCTCAAAATCTATAAGCTAACTATGCAGTGTACTTTGGTTCAAATCCACATCTATAGACTTGATCTTTGCACCTATAAAAAATGATCTAAAATGTGGAATTGAACTTATACTAGTGAGATTGAATTGGTAGAAAGCTAATAACTCAAACTTGTTCACTTTTGTTATTTTGATATAAGAATCTGACTAGGAACATGTGATATTCACAAGTATCTTGGGGAATTTGCTAAATTGTGGGGGTCACATGTACTCCTCAATTAGATCCTTAGGATGATGAATTCATTGTCTTCAACACAATGATTGAGGACAACAAGCAAGCACACAATGGACCTAGTACGCTGACAAATATTAATGGAATGCTTTGATAATGTTGCTATAAATGTTCTTAACATTCTTTTCTTATTCCCTTATTCCTAGATTTTTAGGATGTAATAATCCTTAATTATTTCAAAATGAATAAATGAATATCCTTAAATACATCAACATAACACTCAAATCAAAACAAATTTATGTTTAAATAGATTTACAACAGTTAATTAAAAATATATATAATAAATTTAAAATTTAAATTATACAAATCTTCAACGTAAATCCCAAAGTAAAACATGAAACCACTTTTGTTGATTGCACGACGTCCCTGCCTTTTTTTATTACGCTGAAGGCATTACCTATTTGAAGTTCGCTGAGTTGATTTTGTCCATCAACGGTTGGATCTGCTAAAAAATGAATGCAAGATGGTTGAACTATTTATACCTGTCAATATCATTTGGCCGCTTTTGTGAAAAAGAAAATGGTGATTTGGAAAAATAAAAGCTGCCCTTTTATCAACATCGTTGACACCACGATTCTTTCTCCTTTTTTTTTCTCGGCTGCACCCTCTGCACTTTCAAAGCATGGTTATGACACAAATATTAATTGCTTCTTATACGAAATTTTACATTATATTTATTTTCATTCATATTTTGTTTATTATTTTATTATATTATATTTTTTTCCATAATTTTTCTTTTTAATATAATGACAATTTTTTATTTTATATAAAAATAAATAGTTTCAAAAAATGGCTTTTAAAATTTGATCTTTGATTAAAATAAAATTTAAATACATTTATTTTCATTATATAAAATTATATTATATATTATATAATATTATTTATTTATTATTTATTATTTATTATAGTTATATTGTATATTATTCTATAATAACATATAATATATTGTATTATATAAATATAAATATTTAATAAAATTTTATTTTATTTTTTTTTGAAAGAGGGGTAAAAACTTTATTGAAACTAAGAAAAGAAGATTACAAGCAAATCTCAGAACAAAAGCTCTAAGAGAAAAGCACAAGAACAACAAAAGGAAAAGAGCACCAGTCAACCAACTCCACAACCATCCATATCCTTGGTCAAGATCCTCCTCAAATCCAAACAATAATCTCGAGGAAGATGTCTCCATTCCTCAACCCTCCAAACATCAACATGATCTGAAGCCCACTTCGCCAAACAATCAACAGCCCTATTCCACTCACATGGAATGTGGACAACAAACACTATCTCCATCCTAGAACTAATTTGCAAAATCTGTTGAACAACCAGAGCCAGCTGCCAATTAACATCCTTCACCTTACGTTCAATCAACAAATTCACAATAAATTGAGAGTCAGATTCACAAATAACCTTACACCAACCTAGAGCATAAGCACGCTCCAGAGCATAGACAATCGCTAATCCCTCCATAAAATTATTAGCTTGCCAACCTTTATACATAGAAAAGAAGAACACAACTTCACCTAAACAGTCTCTACCCACACCGCCAATCCCAGCTGGTCTAGGATTACCTCGGGAAGAGCCATTTGTGTTAATATTTAAGATATCCTCAGGAGGAGGCATCCATCTACCCATCCTTTGAACTTTCTTTTTTGCACGTCTACCCCTTCTGACACAAGCAAAGGCAAGATACAAACCTTGAAAACCCATTCTATCAGTAATTTCAGCATCCCCTCTATCAAGTGGGTACATCACCTCACATTTAGCTTCCACAATCTCCTGGATCATTCCCAGAATTCTATGCCAAACTTGTTAGATTCCTAACCTTTCCCCTCAAAAAATCCTATGATTTCGCTCTAGCCAAATCTGCCAGAGAATAAAGGTAGGTCCAATGCACCAAACAATCTGAAGAAAAGGAGTCAAAGTAGGGGGCTTACCAAAAATTCTCTAGAATTCCACCAGGGATGAAACATGAACCCAAGGGTGTTTCCAAACACCCCACCAAAGGTGCCAGAGCTGCAAGGAGAAAGTACATATGAAGAACAAATGTGAAGAGTCCTCCTCACCAGCACCACACAAAACACATAAGGAAGGTCCATGAAATTCACGCTTCTGAATATTGTCCCAAGTCAAACACCTATTCTAGGCCAAAGTCCACACAAAGCAGTTATATCTTGGCCAAGAGAACTTATTCCACACATACTTCCACCAATGGACCTCTTCTCCATTCAACCTGCGGGCCATCAATTCCTGATATCCACTAGCCACAAAAAAAATGCCTTTAGGATTTGGGCACCAAGCAAGAACATCCTTGTCCTTGAGGGAACTACAGTGTCTAACTGATAAAATACTATGAATCTCTACACAATCTTCCTCCAAACTAGCCACCGCCCACTCACGCGGGGACTTCCAGCAACCTCTAGCTGACCACAAGGGTGAAAAGATTTAAAATCACTCACCCTTGACCAACCAACCTCAAGGAAGCGTTGGAAGAGAGCCAATAAATTAGGAAACTGAGAGATAATGGGAGGGAAACCATCCCAAGAGTCTGACCAAAAGAGAGCCTTTATTCCCTTCTTACATATCCAAAATAATCCCTCCTTAATCAAAGTAGCCCCTTTCTTGAGAGTCCCCCAAATCATTGATCCACTTCCCACCAGAGGATAATGAGGAACCTCCTCCTTTGGGATCCCAGGAAGATACTTATGAAGTAGAATTCTATCCCATAGCTAATCTTGCTCCACACACCATCTCCAATAAAGTTTTGCAGCCAATGCCATCCCAGATAAATTTGATTGCCTCAAACCCAAACCACCCAACTGTTTTGGAGAGCACACAATATCCCATTTGACCAGGCTCCATTTAGAAGAAGACAAGTTTCTGGCCCATAAAAACTACCTTGCCAAGGAATCCAATTCCTTAACAAAGCCCATCGGAGCCACCTAAAGCATACATCTATACAAGGGAAGAGCCTGAACCACAGATTTAAGCAACTGAACATGCCCAGCAAAGGAAAGACATCTATGAGTCCAGTGATTAACCTTCACTCGAAATTTGTCTAGAATATATTGTCAAGAATCTCTGGGGAGCTTACCAGAAGAGATTGGAATACCCAGATAAGTCAAAGGAAGAGAGCCTATCTGAAACCTCATAATAAGAGAAATTCTCTATTGAATAGGTCTAGGTGTATTAAAAAAGAAGATGGAGGACTTATCTTCATTAATTAATTAACCGGAAGCAATGAGATAAACATCCAAAGCCTTACGCAGATTAGTAGCCTCCCTGATTGTAGCCATACCCATCAGGGCAGTATCATCCACAAATTGTAGGTGTGACTGAGGAGGCAGCTCATTGCCCCACCTCCACCCCTGGATAACCCCTAACTCAACGTTACTTTTCAACAATCTCCCCAGCCCTTTAGCAATAAGAAGAAAGAGATAAGGGGAAAGAGGGTCCCCTTGCCGAAGACCACGAGATGCTCCAAAAAGCTCTGTGTGCTCCCCATTGATTAAAATAGAGAAGGAGGTAGAAGTTACACAACACATAACCCACTGAATCCAGTCCTCAGCAAATCCAAAGGGCCCAAGAATATTTTGAAGAAAGGACCACCGAACTCTATCATAAGCCTTAGCCATATCAAGCTTGATAAACATTGCCTTAGCTTTTGACATAGCCATAGAGTGGATAGTCTCCGTAGCAATAACAATTCCATCCAGAATTTTTGGTCAGCCACAAAGCCACCCTGCTCCTCAGAGATAAGCCATTTAAGCCATTTCTTCAACCTTTCAATAATCACCTTAGAGATAATCTTATAAATCACATTACAAAGGGCAATGGGATGAAATTGGCTTAACCGATATGCCCTGTCACGTTTTGGGATGAGGGCAAGAAAGGTGGAGTTCAATGCACGAAGCATCTGTTTATTCCTCTGAGATTCCTGGACCACCTCTAATAAATCAACCTTAATAATATCCCAAAATTCTTGAAAGAATTCAATTGAAAACCCGTCGGGACCCTAAGCTTTCCCTTTCTTCATATGGAAAACAGTGTCCTCCAACTCCTCTAGAGAAATATAGCGCATAATATTATCATTCATTTCTCTAGTAACAAGTTGGGGGATGTAAGAAAGAACCTGAACTTCCTCAGTAGAACCCTCATGAGTGTCCTCCCTAAAAAGAGAATTAAAATACTGCATTGCCTCTCTAGATATCTCTTGTAAGGAGGAAATTTGTTCTCCCTTATCATTCACAAGCACTAGAATAGAATTACCATGCCTCCTCGCCTTCACCGAATTGAAGAAGAAGGCGGTATTTTTATCCCCCTCTTGAAGCCACTCCACACGATCTTTCTGTTTCCAGTAAATTTCCTCACGCATTTCACATTCTTCCAAGATTTTTAAGGCCATAGCCTCTTCCTGAAGCAAGGCTTCTGACAAACCATCCTCCCTAATTTACCTGGTTATATTATCTAACTTAGATTGAGCAATAGCTTTGTCATGAAAAATGTTCCCAAAACATTGGTGATTCCAATACTTAAGCCGATATTTAACATATTGCAATAGCTTGGAAAAAGTATACATAGTTGTGCCATAGGCGGGTCTACCAATCCTCCACTAGTGAGCAACATAGTCCTGTAAAGAGGGATCACGCAACCACATAAGTTGGAACTTGAAAGAAGGAGATCGGGCCACCCGAGCAGAGGACACCACCAACTTAGTAGGCCAGTGATTTGAACCCCACCAATCCAGAATCTTCAAACAAGTAGACCAACCACCACCAACCCAAAAATAAGAAACTAGAAAGCGATCAAGTCTTCCCGCAATGCACTTCTCCCCAATTCTCTGGTTGTTCCAGGTAAACTGTCCATTTCTAGGCTTGATATCCACTAGGTTCAAAGCTGATATGTTATCACGAAGCAAGAAAGCAAAAGGTTCCAATCTTGCTATACCACCCTGTTTCTCAGCCAACTCAGTAATGGCATTGAAATCTCCAGCCATAATCCAAGGGTGATAAGGCACCATACTTCGGATAAACCTTAAATGGGACCATAAATATTGCTTACCCAAAAGGTCAGTAGGAGCATAAATGTTGGAGAGGAGGATAGTTTCCCCAGTCCCAATGCTTGTAGCGATCAAAGACATGGAGGATTTAGAAGACATCCACCAGAGAGGGTGAATCCTCAAAGGATTCTAGAGGCAAGCCACACCCCCAACAGTACCATGAGCACCAATACACTGGAAATCACCTCTACTCCACAACTTAGATGATAAACCAGTCATGCTTTCAACAAATAACTTTGTCTCTTGTAAAAAAAGAAAATTAGGAGAGTGAATTCGCACCAAGTCTCGAACAACTTTTTGTCTAGGGCCATTGTTCAAGCCTCGTACATTCCAAGAGAGAATGATTATTTTGGAGGATTAGAAAAGTGGGAGTCAAGAGTTTTGACAGAACCTAACTCCACTAAAGTCTCCCACATCAGCTTGATTTTCTCAAAATATTTCTTTCTTCCAAACTTGGAAGGCTTCTCAATAGTCCCTTTCTTCAAGTCTTTCTGAAGAATACCCAATGTAGGAGAAGCCTTGCTTCCTTTTGTTGCACTAGGAACTATTTTCGAAGGAGGACTAGTTGATTCTCCCACCATCAATGGTGCAATAACCATAGACTCAGGTTCCCTAGATGTCCCCAAACTTTGATCTGTGTCCATTTGCAAGGCCCCCTCTATCTATGGAATCTGAATGTCCTCTATGACAATGTCTTCCTGAACCTCTTCCATAACACTCTGGTCCATTCCCAACATACCAGGGTTCACCTCCTACAGACTGAGATCATCCAAAACCTCAAACCGATTAAAGGTATCTCCCTCTTGTCTTTCCTTAAATGTTCTCTTCTAACCCTGATTCTTGTTGTGAACTTTAGCTAGAATAAAACCTTCACCACCTACAACCTCACTAGACATAGGTGCTTTTCCTTTGTCACCCCTCAAAGGGTTATGAAGGGGTTGAGAAGACTGAGTCTCTGGTGGCTTAGATCTTGGGCATCTTCTCTGAAGATGGCCATATTCATGGTAAAGACGACAATGAAATGGCAGTGTTTCATAGTCTAACTGTTGAACCCAAGAATATGAACCCGCCCGAATTTCTAAGGAATCAAGAAGAGGGTTACTTATATCTAATTCAACACAAATGCGAGCAAAAGTCATTACCTTTCTTTCCCTCGTTTGTTGAGAGGCACCCACAGGTTTACCCAATAGCGCAGCCACATTGTGCAAGATGTCATTATGCCAGCACTCAACAGGAAATCTAGGGAGACGCACCTAAACAGGAACACGATTCGGTAGTTCCTCTGAAGGATTGAAACCCGC
Source organism: Sequoia sempervirens (assembly GCA_007258455.2). NCBI lineage: Eukaryota > Viridiplantae > Streptophyta > Pinopsida > Cupressales > Cupressaceae > Sequoia > Sequoia sempervirens. The sequence goes on from VDFB02270651.1 coordinate 691,851,046, forward strand.
ATGCCAAGGTTTCATAAAAAGACCAACTTGATTGTGGAAGTAAGGTCCACCCTCAAAAACTTTGTTTTGATCTGCCATGCAGTTGAAAACCACCATGAAGTAGTTGTTTTCCAACAACATAATGTCCATTTCGCCCTTAGGAGACCAAGTCCACTGTGAACATGACTCCAAAAATTGAAGTGAAACCCTCATTCCCATGAATTTGCAAAGCAAGGCATGCTTCAAAAAATATTCAATGTCCTCAGTAATGGATTCTAGTTGAATCACCAAAACGGGTCTCTCCTTAGAGTGTTCCAGACAACTGTTCACCTTCAAAATTCGAGATCCTCCTGTAGGCACAAAACCTCCATCTCCAGCATCATTGGCAAATAAACTATTATCAAACATTCTTGTCTTTTGGTTTGGGGAGGAAACCCCAATAGCAGCATGAAAGTTCAAAGGGGATTCTTCCCTAGAAGTCTCGCCTGGAGCCATAACCATAGGTGAAAGCACACTTTGCAGAAACCAAAGAAGAAGAAAACCAACAAAAGAAAAGTTGAAACTACAAACACTAAGAGACAAAAAGTCGACCCCAACCCCATCCGGCAGCCACAAACCACAACCCGAACACTTGACAAAGCCCAACCCCACACCTAGCTCAAAAACAGGAAGCAAATAAGCCCAAGATCGGATGCATGCAAGAATGAAAGGCCCCTCATGTAGGCCGCAGCCTACACAGACCAACGCTCTCCATCGCCCTCCTCCCAAATTTAAAAAATATTTAATATGTTAAATAAAATATAATTATATAATAAGTATATATTTTATAATATTATATTATATAAACTATAAATAATAAATAAGAATATATATTATATAATACTATTTATAACTTATATAATATAATGTACAATATAAATATAAATATAATAAGTAATATATAAATATTATATATATATTAATATATATTATATTATTTTCATAATGTATAATATAATATATAATATAAATATAAATATATGAATAATATAATATAACATACATAAAGATAATATAGAATATAATATATAATAATTATTATTAATTAAGTAATTATATATATATATATATATACTTACTACTTACTGTACCATTGTACAAAAAATAGTAAAAATATTTAATAAAAAAACTTTTATTTTATCTTAATTCAAATCATTTTCATTTTCTTTATATTTTTATACCAAATAAATAATTTTTTTAAAAATATATGTAATTAATAAAAAACAATACATATAAAGTTTCATAATGGATTGTTATGAGAGCTTTTGAGACTATAGGAGTGTAGTATTTTCTACTTACATTTGAGCTAACCATCTGAGGAACAAAGAATGAGGGGTTCATAATAGTAGTGCTCAACATAATCAGTTAGTGTTGGTTTTCTACTAGAACTCTCATGGCCCAAAGAGCAACAAAGAAAAAATTGTTTAAAATGAAGCATTAGAGAATGTTTTCAATTTTTCTTCTACTCATCACAAACAATTTTATCCCTCCATTTTTAATTGAAAAATTAGAATAAAAAAGAGAAAAAACTGACAAAATTTTCATTTTGAAGTTAAATCATTATAGACAATAGGAAAAGACGTTTATTTCTTTGTTGGCACAGTTTTCTAGGAACATAAGTCTTGTCTTTACAAGCAGGGACTAACAATTGCATTTGCCAGTTATTTAACCTTGGACAAGGACTAACAATTGCATTTGTTAGTTATTTAACCTTGGACTCTACCGTCCAAACTTAGAATACCCTTGGGTATTCTTATCCTCTCCTTTTAAATAGTTTGAAACTTGAACCCTAACAACTTGTTTGAATCCATTCATTTCATCTTTATTCTTTATTGTTATTGGTCACATATTCTCTTGTATAGTTTTTAATAATTTAATATTCTATTATATAATTATTTTAAAAGATCAATATCGTTATTAATAAATATTTAGTTTTAATATCATAAATTTAAATGAATAGGCTATTGTTTAATTTATTTAAGGAGGTTATTTTACTAATGGAGACATCTCACTCACAACCGTTATTAAAAAAAGATAATAAAGTTTAATATCCATTTAATTAAATATATGTATTTTACAAATTCTTAGAGATATAGGTTGACTTTCACGATCAACAACACATCCTATTCTAGAAGGTATGTTGGTCTCTTTTGCTGTCAAAATTTGTACATATGGAAAGGGGGCAAAGTTTCTAGCTAGTTTCACAAATCATGGATCCATCAAATAGCCTCAATGGTTTATCAATAAAATTATTGATAAAATCATTGACAACATTACATACAATGATAGTTATAGACATCCATTCTAGGAGTGAGGTTGTATTCTTTGGTGGGTCCCCTCACTACAAGGATAGGCATGCTGGCTTACGGGGCCCAAACTCACTACTGAGATTCCTTTGCTTTCTCAATTGTCTCAATGTATAACTATATTGTATGTCTACTCAATATGGGAGGATTTCATTATCAAGTTATTAACTCCCATCATCCATACCTATGTTTTTTATGTTATTGTAATGTTAAAAAAAAAATCTTATATTTTGAGTTGATTAGATAGTTATTAATATATTAATTAGCTTTATCTCCCTCTATCACTGTTGTCTCTCTATCACCTTGTCTCTCTCTCTCTCTCTCTCTCTCTCTCTCTCTCTCTCTCTCTCTCTCTCCCTCTTATTAGACCTCTATATCTATAACTCTTTTCCTTTCTATCTCTATCTCTGACATGAGCTTATTGGTAATGGAGCTTGATTATCTTCCTAATTCAGAAGTTTTATTTCAATTGTGTTTGGATCCCTATAATTGGATGTATATTTGATTTGAAGCTATCACTTCTCCATTGAGACCTTTTTTTTTTTTTTTGGATCGATAAGAGAGTTCATAGATTATATTGATTTAACAACTTTACATTCATCTGCATGAGCAGGAAGACACATATTGAAACCCACTGCCATAGCCACCAAAATCGGGCTTACTAACCCATAATATGGAAACTCAACAAATAGCACCGACCATCATAACCGGGCCTACAGACCCCAAAACACAGAAATGCCCACCAACAGAGTTGCCATGAAAATTTTAGACCACTAAACCAAAATTTGAAACTTAACCAGTCGCAGAACGGGCAACTAAGAAGAGACATAACTAATAAACCCTAAACCTAGAGAACATACTAACAGAAATAGAAACCCGAAGCCATTTACCAGACATTTTGTTGTGCAAACAAATGAAAATCACGTTTCCATGTCGAGTCCGTCAAAGGAACCAAACATAATTCCTTCATCAAGAAGGCGACTCCAGCATTCGCCAACCGTCTATGCTCCATTAACTCGAACCGAGAAACATCCAACATGAACGGGTAATATTTTACCAGTGCATCAGGATCTTCAAGCAAATGCAGGTCACGAGGGCATGAAATTCCTTTCCCTAGGTGCACAGCGGCCAATGCTCTGTCCAAGCCCGCTAGCATATCTTTCCTGAAAAGCCTTCGCATGATTATCTTGGCATCTCCCTTCGAGACCCCGACATCCAAAAGACCCGCCAACACCCTGGAAGAGATGTCTAAATCGAGCCTGTAGCCTTCGTCATTCTCCATAAACCCCTTTCCTGCAATGCAAGAGATGGCCGTAAAGATCAGATAATTTGGGTGTTTAATGAGATGTTGAAGGCGAAGCGTGGTGATCTTCCCTTCAAAGGAAATCTGCCTCTTAGAACCTTTCAAAGCAACTGGTATTTGTAGACCCCACATTTCCAAATCCTTGCCATACACCAACATAATGAACCTGCTCATTTTCCAACCACATGTCAATGAAAAAAACCAGCAATGTGTGCAGATAAATGTGCCTTCCTGCGTGCGCCAACATGATATCCTTCCCACGGGCATATTGTCCTTTGAAAGCCAACCAGATAATGAATTTCAGCGGGTAATTATGAGGATTACAGATACCAAAACCTTCCCTCAAACCACAAAACTTCTTAAAGATTGAAGGATTCTAGATTTGCCACCACACACGGGTAAAGACAGCTGGTAATCAATAGAGCCCGTATCAAACACCGAATAAAGCTCCCATTTCCCAAGATCCTGTCCACCTCACCCATTGGAGGTGAGGTGGTGCCCACCCAGCCACCCACATCAATTACTTTTCCATTAAATTTTCCTAGAACACTTCCTTAATTGAAAACCCGTCAACACCCAAGTTAGATACAGAATTAGCCTCTTGGTTGCCTTCTCTCAAAATGTGAGAGATTTCATAGTTTTCAAACCAACCCAACTATTTTAATATTGGGCCCACTAAAGCATTAAGTTTCCAATTTTGGAATTTGCTTGAACTCAAAGCATTGATTACAAGCAACAAATCCCTTCTATGCAAATATTCTTGATGTTTAACTCTAAACACCAGGGAAGTCCTAGTGCAACAGCCTGTAATTCTGCCCAATTATTAGTTCCAATCTTGAGTGGGGAGGTAAGTTTTCCAACTGTCTCACCAAGTCAATTCCTGATAATACACCCAGCCCCCGATTGCCCAGGATTGCCTCTAGCAGTGCCGTCAAAGTTTAACTTGTACTAGCCATGGTCAGGTGGGGGCCATTTAACTGTCTTCCTTTCCAATTCTACCATATTTCCACCTGCCCCAATTTGAGAAGGAATTAACAACCCAAACCACTGCTTTGAAACTTTTGCATCCCAATTTGAAAAAAGAGAGATTGATTTTGAATTCTCAAAAATCCTTGAATTCATCAATTCAACCATACAGGTTTCTAATTTATTCATAAAAGATGCTAATGCTAATGCGCTGTCCTTGAAGATGTGTCGATTTCTTTCCTTCCAAACCTCCCACAACAACATTGAAGGGCTCGACCACCAGAACCCAACAAGCGTCGAACCTTTGCCTATTCTTGGCCAGCCATTTAACCAATCTTTCAAGTTTCCTAGAGAAACAGTTGTAAGACATAGCTTTGAGCAAAGCCATTCCCAACAATGTTTAGTAAATGGGCAATTGAGAAATAGGTGATCATTAGTTTCTTCCGCCGCTTTGCAAAGCACACATCTTGAAGGGCCATTAACACCAAATTTCTTTAACCTTTCAAAAGTTAGGACTCTGCCCTGAACAACAGCCCATGCAAAAATTCTAGCCTTGGGGAGGCAAAATTTATTCCAACACAAATCACTAGAAATGTCTTCCACGGATTCCAATTGCTTAGAGAATAAGCCATACCCTTCTTAGAACCAGTAAAAACCAAAAGGAGAGCCACACCATCGAAGCACATCCTTACCACCTCTGAGACTGAAGGAATGTTGTTTGATGATTTCCTTAAAGGTATTGATCTCTACTTCGCTTAGGCCTAATTCCGAGGGGTCTTTCCAATGCCAAGCTAGAATACCATTTGAGTCCTCAATTACCAGATAATCTCTAACATTATGACCCCAGATCCATTTTGAAACTTCTTTCACATTGTACAAAGAAACCTCATCTACGAGCTTGCAATAACCACCCTAGGAATCTTCTCAAAATAAAGCTTGACCACCATCACCTAAGTCCCACAAAAGAAAATCCACAATCTGCTTCCTACAATTGCAAATGAAGTTCCAAACCCGAGATCCCTTAGGAAGGGATCGGGAAGAGAAAAAGCTTAACGGGTTGTTCTGTAGATACTTTGCAGTTAGGATTTTTACCCATTTCCGATCCCGGTGTTCATAAATTTTCCAAGCCAATTTTCCTCCTAAGGCTTTATTTTGGAGAGAGAGTTTTTTGATGCCAGCCCCTGCCGCTTCTCTAGATCTACAAACCTTTTCCCAACTTATTAAAGAGAGATTTTTCTGATCCGAAGTCCCCTGCCAAAAGAATTGTCTCAATTTTTGACTGAGTTTGTCATTTATGTGCCCAGGAAGGGGTAGACATGACATCATATAGATTGGGAGGGTGACCAGAACTGATTTGATTAAGGTTAACCTACCAGCCCATGAAAGCCATCTTCCTTTCCATGAGGATAGTCTCTGATTGATCTTAGATAACAGAGGGTCCCAAAGTTTCCTCGAATTTTGTCCCATTGCCAAGGGCAGACCCAGAAAAGGGAAGCTTCCATGCAAATATCTGGGTCTGCTTTTGAGACTTCTGCTTTCCCCATTAGCAAGTTGTCATCAACAAACTATTGGTGGGTTATAGGCGGCATGTTACTCGTTATTTGAACTCCTTTTAATTTTCCTTCAAGGTTTGCCTGAGCAAGGGAGCGGCCCAAAGATTTTGCCATTAAGATGAATAAAAAGGGGGATAAAGGGTCCCCTTGCCGTAACCCCCTAGAAGCTTCAAAGAAACCAAATGGAGAGCCATTAATCAAAATCGAGTACCTTGGGCAAGCAATCCATCCAAAAATCCAATTGAGCCAAAAGGTGGAAAAACCAAAGGCTTCCAACATTTTGAAAAGAAATCTCCAGTTAACTTTATCATAAGCTTTCCTGATAGCCAGCTTGAGAAGCATGGAAGGAACCCGTGTGTTTTGAATTGAGTGAATGGCTTCCTGAGCAATGATAATCCCATCAAAGATTGAACGCCCAGGAACAAAACCTATTTGTTCTTCTGAAATCGAATCTGGTAACAACACTTTAAGCCTATTTGCAACTACCTTGGCCAAAATTTTGTATGTTGTATTACACAACAAAATAGGCCTGAAATCTTCAAGTTTGTTTGGTTTCTACTTCTTAGGAATGAGGGCAATGAAGGTGTTGTTGAGTTCTTTTAAAGCACATCTTGATGCTCTTGATTCTTCAACTGCCGCCACCACATCTGCACCAACAATTTCCCAACAATGTTGAAAGAAGGCTGCTAGGAAGCCATCGGGTCCCGAGGATTTGTTCGGATGTAGCTGAAAAAGAGCAGTCCTTATTTCTAGATCCGAAAAGGGTTTATTAAGAAACCTGTTTTGTTCATTCAAAACCAATTTGGGGATATGAAGCAAAAACTCATTTTGATTCTATAAGTTAGAACCCTCCCAGTCATTCAGGAGATTCTGAAAGAAATGTACTGTAGCATCTGCAATAGGACCTGGTTGGTTAATCCAACTTCCATCTTTCATTTTTAGGCAAGAGATTTTATTTCCTTCGCGTCTGATTTTTGTGGAGTTATGAAAATTTTTAGTGTTTCTATCCCCATCCTTCAACCACAATTCATGAGATTTTTGTTTCTAGAACACCTCTTCTTTTGCTAAGATATCGTTCCAACTTATTAAAATATCTTTTTCCTTAAGAAATAAATCATTATCCATACCTCTTTGGATTACTTCCTTATTCAAAACTGAGAGCTCTTCTTCAATGCGCTTTTTTTCTACAAATATGTTCTTAAAGCTAGATTTGTTCCACTCTTTCAACCTTTGCTTTATGTGCTTTAACTTGGAGGAGAGAGTGAACATTTTTGTCCCCACGGCATCAATTTCGACCCACCACTGCTCTATGAGTGTCAAATTTTTTTTATCCTTTAATCACATTTTTTCGAATTTAAAAGGACATCTTGGAGGACACCCATCATCAACAATATCCAGAGAAATTGGAAAATGATCCGAGCCAGGGCACGAAAATTTTTTACAATCCAGAGAGAAAGGAAAGGATGCTAGATTGCCTTTGAGAAGATATCTATCAAGTTTCTCCGCAATAGAACAAAACCCATACCTCCTATTTGTCCAAGTGTACGGACCATTCATCAAGGGTAGATCAACAAGATGATTCCTAGCCACAAATGCTTCAAAGTCAATTTGCGATTGGAGTTTCCTAGACACCGCCCCTCTTATCACTCGAGAGCAAGATTGCATTGAAATCCCCACCGACTATGAAGTGATCAAACATCCAATTATTACAAAAATGCTCAATCTCAGCCCATACCACCCATTTTGCAATACAAGATGTAGGGCCATAAACATTAATTAGGACAAACTGTAAGTTGGAAACCAAACTTTTGACTGAACAAGCTAACTATCTATTACCCCCAACTAATTTTTCTAATGTTACCAAATTGGGTCGCCAAAGAGTAATCAAGCCCGCAGAAGCACCATCTGCTCCAACCTCTAACCAATTCCAGGGGCCCATCCTTTTTCTGAATGCCAACACACCTTCTTTGTCAAGCTTTGTTTCCTAGAGCATACAAACTCCAGCTTGTGAAGCAACAATTTGATTCTTCACAAGGCGTTTCTTGTTAGGGGCGTTTAAGCCCCTAACATTCCAAGTAAATATTTTCATTTTTCTTCAGGAGGGGAGTCCCCTTCCCTACTTTCAACGAATCCACAATCTTCTTCTGACCGACCGCTTCTCCATCTATCTTCAACTTGACCACATTTGGAACTCTGCCTCTCTTTTTGTGATCACCACAATCCGGTGACAACACTTCATTATTGAATTGACATATGCCCAGCCCTTCTTGTGCTGCCACATTTGAAAAACCTTCATCTATTTTTCCATCTAAAACCTCATCCATTATCCCTATATCTTCCAACCAACCTTATTCTTCTGTATTAAAAGGATCTCCCTAAGTCTCCTTAGCTTCCTGTGTAAGCTCTGCAAGTTCTTTGCTAACCTCAATCAAAGAGTTCAAATCTCCTTTCTTAAATTGTTATCAATGATAACTAATGCATCATTGACCTTTTCATTAAGGGCTTTGTTAATGTCCACTGTATGTCCCAAAGTTTGTGACCCTTCCTGAAATTTTGACTCATCATTTTCAGATTTGGAGTGCTCCAAAGCATCAATAGGCAATTCTTCTTTAACTTCATGTCCTTCTAGGGTTTCTAAGGCTTGCTTGCTAGGCAACTCACTTGTCCTTGAAAGCGAATGATCCCAATCCCTCCAACCCAAAGTTCCAACCCAGCTACTAAAGGGTTTAGGTTCGAAAACCAGAGGTAACTCAAGAACTCCCCATTCTGTATGAATCTCCATCTCTTTCCACCTTGGGCTGCTTGGAGAATTCTCCATGCAGATTCGCACATAGCTACTAATACCATCTTCATTCGTCCACTCATCCGCACAAACATATTTTCCCAATTTATCACCAATGTCTTCTAAAATGTTTTTATGCTAGAATTCATAAGGGAGTTTTGGTATTTTATACCAATCTTGAATATATGTAAGCTGATGTTTGAGTGGATTGAAACCGATTTCCCATTTGTGCATGTAGAAACCAAAACCATCCATTAGCCAGATTCCCTCCATTATCTCAGAGCGAATAGCACCAGAAGGGAAAATAACCATAAAAAAGCCATTCGCCAAGTATTTGAAATTCATCTCCATGCCCCACCTACCTTGCCACCAATGAATCAGGGAGTCCCAATTCATATTAGAGCCGAACCATTTCATTATGATACCTGACTCCTCCATGCGCTTGATTGAGGGGCCTAACCAATTGGAGCTCATGACAATGGTTCTGCAATCCTCCCGACCGAACTTCGTGTCCTTGCTAAAAGAGCTAGTATTTTGTTCTTCCCTTCTACCCTTCCATTTTGAAGATTTTGAATTTGAATTTTTCTCTCGCCAATTTCCTTCAGCCATTCCCCTTTTGCTTCGGTTACCATTTTTCCTTCGCTGCCCAGACCTAAATACACGAGGAGATCCATTGCCGTCTTTTGTTTGACCTTCCTCTTCAGATGAAATCTTCCCCAATCCCCAATCCCTTGGAGATTTACACGAAGGCAATGAACCTGCCTCTGTCTCTCCATTCTTCACCCTCTGTTTGACACCCTTCTACATATTTTCGCTCCTGGCACGCTGCTTCGCCATTTTTATTGTTGTATAAAATCGTTTCCATTAAGACCTTTGTTGCACAAACAACATCAATTGCTAAATGACCTACCAATTGACATCATGTATTACACAAATATCTGGAAAAAATGTACTAATTTTTTCCCTAATCGACCTTCCATAGCTCTTCGGCGTACCCATTGCAAACCAAGGTGCAATTGCTAGTTAAGTTTTTTTGAAAGTTATAGTATTAATTAAAAAAGGCCTTATCTCTCATCAATCATATATACAGTCACGAATTCAGAGACTTGTGAATACACGGAAAACCGTGCAAATAGGTACACTTCCACATTGATTGGAAAAAACGCTAGGCTGAATCAAATTTCAAATCAGGGATACTGTTCTCTTCAAGAAAAGTACTTACGGAGATTTTTTCCCGAATCAAGAAACATCCAAGCCCGATGATTAAATTGATTAGGTAGTGCATACAGACCGTGCAATTTACTCGAGAGCAGGCACTGCAAGTACAGTACAAATTGCTTTAAAACAAGTGTAAGACTAAATATGAAGTATGTATTGGTCTCTGGTGGTGTGGTGAGTGGACTGGGAAAAGGAGTTACAGCTTCCAGCATTGGAGTCATCTTGAAGGCATGCGGACTTCGTGTTACCTCAATTAAAATAGGTACACCCATCAATTTTTTTCTGAAACTTATTGCTTCATTGTGATTACCTACAACAAATTAGGCAGACCCATCAACTTTTTTTTGGGAATTTTATCTGCTCTTTGTGAGTACTTACATTAAAATGGATAGACCCATCAAATTTTCTTTGCAATTCGTAGTCTCGATGTGAGTATCCACAAATGTAGATGTGAAGTTTAAGCAGGCATTTCGCTTTGGTTGTCTTTTTTTGCAGATCCATATTTGAATACAGATGCTGGGACCATGTCTCCATTTGAGCACGGCGAAGTTTTTGTGCTGGATGACGGTGGTGAGGTTAGTATATTCATTATATTCACAGAGGTTTGTTAATGCTACCATGCCTTGTAATTATTATTTTGAATATCTGTATGAAGCAATATTCAGCGTAAGTAGGGCAGCTGAAGGGTAGAGGTTTGCAATGGTGCCTTTTGTCCTGATTATGAATGCTAGGACAAAGTTGCGTATAGCTTTAATGTTATGTAAACATTATAGGAAAACTGGTCTAAAATAATGAACCGACGAACAATAAATTGGATAGAATGGTTGCTGGTATGCTATTTGGAAGATTGGTTTGAGGCACTGCATGTTGGAGTGTAATTGGTAGAACTTGAGAAGGTGAACTAAACATGGGTTTTGGTAGGTGCTGAGAAGTTGAACCAGACGGAGGGTTGTGATAATGGGTCTTGATTTGCAAGATCATTGGTTCATTTGCTTAAGGATTAGCTTGGGACCATATGTTATGATGAAGAAGAAAATAAACATTCAGAGAAAGCAAACATGCTGGTACACGGATTGGTGATGTTCCCAGCATTATCTGTGAAAAAATTCTCCAAAACACCATTACCAGGCATCATGAAAGCAACGTACAATCCTTCATCCACCTATGGCTCATGCAGAGAGCAGTGCTTAAATGACCACCATTGATCAAAATAGAAGTCTATGGTTCAGAACTTCATAACGTAAAGAACATTAACAGCAAAGTAACCCAGTCGCCTCATTGAGGGGCATTTGAAAGTCTTCCCAGCAGGTGACACAATGAAAATTCTGGAGCATTTTTAGAATTCTTATTATGAAATCTATAAAAAGATTCCGAAAAATATTATCACAAAAAATAACCACAACTATGCCGTCATTTGTCAAAAATGCATGCCTCATAGTTTTCTACAGATCCATAAAACATCTTGCTCCATCACTATTACAAACTGGCTTTTTTGTTCCTAAAATGGAAGCACCTTTAAGTTTCAGCAAGAGACTCTAAAATTTAGAGATTCTGGGATTTTTATCTTGCATGGGGCCACTTGCACCGTAAAAATAGGAGCAGTAACCCCTTACATGGGACTCTGCCGCTCCAAAATAATAAAACCAATCTAGCTTTGTAGAAATGAAAACACAACTGTGGCTGCATGATTGCCACTAACTCGTATGCAATCTTTACTTGCCTGTCGTAAACAATGCATTCTTATACATCTTCTGGTAGGGTTACTGGAGCAGGGGTCCCAACTAGGCTAGCATTTACTGATTTCAGAGTGGCAGAATGAAGAGTGTTGTTGTGTTTCACTTTTGTTTATTGCTCTAATAACCAATTAAGAATAGGATATTTGCTATTTATTAGATCTATCAATTTTCCAGAGGCAGATATTTATAGTTTTTCTTTTCTGGAACCACTGTGATTTATTTTTCAGTGCCATTGTATTGGTTTATCTTCTAGAAAAGAAAAACTGTAACTGATAAATTTAGTTTTAGTGTTTTGTGTGTCGATGCAAGGTCAGTCAAGGGCCATCTTGGGAAAAATTTAAGCATTAAAGACTATAAAAATTTTAAGTGCTAGTGCAAAACATATTTTTAGTGTCAAACTGAAATTAGGGTCAAAGATATTCGAGTTAACTCCACATATGGGTCTCATGTTAAAAGTGCTTGAGCTCAATACCAAAATAGTGTCTGGTGTGAAAACCTGTTTTAACATCAAAATATTTAGATTGTTATTGTAGATAAGGAAATTAATATCATAGTGCCAAGAATCACATCAGCTTCAGAAGGGTAGTCTATGCCACAAGAGCATTGGGCATGAAATGTCAAGATTAATGCAAAGTCAAACAAGTACATAAGTGCCAGAAAATCGAAAATGCCAAGATTGTTCAGACACTTGGTTGATTTTTCAAGACTGAGTTACCATCTCTGAGACTCAAACCTAACAGTAACTGATTCTTGGCATTACAGATTGTGCCACAAATACTTGCATGTTGCACCTAATTATGAAATGCAAGCCCACAAGCTAAGCTTCTGCACGCACACTCATAACACTTTGGTAACCAAAACACAACTAGTCTTGTATGGCAACCATCACTGAACCACATCCTGATTCATGGTGATATGGGCATCCCATGATGTTCATTGCTAGATGATATTGGTAATTTGAGACTCCAACCAGGTCTCCATCATCTTGCCCAAACAAGATATCTTTGAATGTAATTCAAATAACTTTGTAAAGTACAATTTGCCAACTAAATTCATTTTATCTAAATTGCTGGTTCATGTTTGGGTTTGGGTATGGGCTTGGGGTTTGGGATCACTTTTTTGGCCTGATTAGGTCGGCTGGGTACAGTCATACATAAATATTTAAATATATATATATATATATTATTAGAAATATTAATTATATAAAAATATTCATAATTTGAAAAAATAAAAAATATTCATAATTTATTGATTCAATATTAAATGTCAAATCAATACAAAATTACAATCAATAAGCGTCATATTACTCTTCATAGAGAGCATCAAGGTCAATTTGGTTCATTTGAACCACAAGTAGTTGCAGGGCCACTACCATCAGCCATGTCATGTGTAAATTTCACTTCAACTAAAGAGACTAAGGCAAGTTGTGCAACAGAAATATCTAATTTGACACACTTAGGGGTTACATCCCAACTCCTCCTCACCCCCTCCTTGTAATCAACTTTGTTACATGACAATAGATGAAAGTTGGAATGCACAGTGACCAACTCCTCTACTTTATTTGAAGCTAACTAGTTGCACTTAATTGATGGATAAAGAGTTTTGTACTTTAATTCTGCTCAGCCAAAGAAGAACTTGCAACTTGGTGAAATTGCATTCAAAGTCAATACTATGTTTGCAATTATATAACATAATATATAGTGTGAAAGAGAAGTAAGGAAGTTAAAAAATTAAAATTCATACTTGAGATTAAAAAAATTATTAGAAGAGGCTGCAAATGATAGAGCCTTGGCCATGGACGCATCACTGTTCATGAGTATTCTTGTACTTTTTCAAAGAGCACAAATATCATGATTCCTTGGAGAATTAAAGTAGCCAAACTCACCCAAGACAATACTCTGGGTTTGTAGTTTGTACATTTGGATCTAGGAACATTCTTCAAAATGCGACCTTTTACACATTAGCAACCTCTTGATCTCTATATGGTGCCACCCTCCTTGACAAAGGAGGTATCTCTGTGCTGTAATATTTTGGGGACCAAGCGAATGCTAGTAGATGCTCTGGTGTGGTCATCTTGTTCCAATTCTCAACAACGATTCTTTGCACTCTTGAAAAATGCGTTTGTGGGGTCATTCTCCTTGACTTCCATTTTATGGTCTTCATTCTTTCAATCATGGAGTCTATCCATCATAAATTTCATCTAAACATGGTCAATTCATATTAGCAAACCTAATCAAATTCATGACAGGCTTAGTAAAACTCAAAAAATATGATCCACACGAGTCCAACAATCATCATTTAGGATCAATGCTTTAACTTTTTGGGCTCTATTTGTATTTGATTGCCTCCACACTCTTCAAATATTGTTGATGATTATGGTGCTCAATGGCTTTCACACCTTTAGGAGTTGTCTCAAGATGATTATGTGTGATGTGAATTGAGACCTAACAACTTAACATGGTGTTAAAAAAACAGACTATACATTATATAATTAAAATTTAATATAATTTTCACAGCAAACTTAAAAGTAAACTAAAAAATAAAATAATAAATAAGTGAAATTTCATAAACTTACCTTCAACAACTCCAACTTAGAGAAGGACTTGCAAATGCTTTGTGACATATGATGATTTGTCACAAACATTTGAATCTTCTTAGCCTCAATGTAGATTTCTTTGACCCACTTGATTTGTGTGCCAATCTTCTTCATTCCCTAATTTGAGGGAGTGGGCAACACATGGTGTTCAAAAAATATGTCCATACCTAGTCTCCTCTAATGAACCTGCTACCCTACAATTTTTAGCATTGTTCGTTATGACCTAGACAACGTATTTGGGGCCCCTCATCTTAGTGGATTCTATGGGAATGTTGGCAACAAAGTTCACATCCTTTGCTTGCCCCTCACAATCAATTGCCTTCAAAACATTGCTCTTTTAGGGTACATGAAAGTGATATTAATTAATGGTCTATTTTTGCAATTCTTCCATCCATTAGAAACGACGGACACTCATGTTTTGGACTATGTTTCCTTAATTTTTTTCTATAATGTCTTTATGAAAGCTTTTTCCTTGGACAATAAGGTGGTGTGCAGTTTTTCATACCTAGGACTAGTATAATTAGCAAGTGCATTACTGATTGTGATCACCATTTCTTGCCAATATAGTGATCTCACAAGGTTGAAAGGAAGTCCCTTGGCATAAATGCAATGAGCAATGCATTGATCTAGAATCTCATTTGCCTCATTTCGGAAGGCCTTTTCCATTGGGCCTCTTTTATGGGAATTAGAGGAGGTATTGTCTTCTTGGGAAGACAATGGTGGAATGAAAAGATGTGGGGAAGCTGGTGTTGTAGAGCTAATAGGAGGGTTGCATGATCCTTTCTTGGATAGAGGATGTGATCTTACTTTTTCTCCCTTGCTTACACTGACATCTTGTTTTTTAAAATATGCCTTAATTTGCTACTTCGGTAACCCTTTTTTGTTTTGTCCTAGACAAACTTTTATTCATGGTCAGTCATAGCACATTGGCGAGCTTTCACTCGACTATATGATATCCTATACTTATTCCCACACTGACTAAAATGCCAATGGAAACCCCATCTCATGGAAATTCATGATCACATGTTGCCAAAGAGGTAAAACTGGATCAATTTTGAACTACTATTTGTCACTGGGCCTATTGAATTAGAACTAGCAGCCATTTTGTATGGATAACAAAATGAAAAAACAACATGACAACCCTAAGGTACATTAATCTAAGAAAAACAAAACAAATTTAAAAAACAACATAATAACCTTATAATATGTTTAAAGGTTTAGAAAAAATTAAAATGTTTGTAAAGAGAAAAAAAATGGAAAATATCTTGAAAATTTTGAAAAATTCCCCCCCCAAAAATGAAAGAATCTCAAAATAAATTTACTTTTGATTGATAAATCTCGTAGGTGGTAGCTATTTGCTTTCATAATGCTCAACAAACACGGTGAAATTCCTTTGTCAATCTTTCACTATAAATTGCCACCAAGTTGATTTTTTTGATATTTTGACAAATGTTTGACAAAATGCTAGTGCTCAAATTTTCCAATTATTTGTGTATTTTTTGCAAGTGTTTGACAAAATGTCCAACTAACAAACAAATTGAAAATTGATATATATATTTACCATTCAATGAGAATACCACCACAAGTTACATTAAACACAGTGAACTCAGTTTGCAAACAAATAACCAATTAATACCACTGGTGAAATGGACTCTATGCATACATAAATTGGTCTGAAGCAAATCTAACCTCAGTAATGATAAAGGAATACAATGATAGTGCTGATAAATGCCCTTGAAAACTGGAAATGCTTGAAACTCCCTTCTCAAATCTGTATGTTCTAGTAATCCTGCTGAAGTCTTTTATAGAATACCTGATAATTCTGCTGCAGTCTGAAAAATGTGCCAGACCTGTCCCAAATTGTTGTGGCTCACCTAGGAATGACAAATAATGATAAAAGAGTGGGGCAACAAGGTGTTAGGGTTTACTAAAACCCTGTTTTAATGCAGCGACTCCTTATTTTCTCACACCTTCCTCAAGTCTGCAATAACAACAATTTATGGTACAACCTAGAAAGGAAATAATGTATTTACTCGCAATGAAGTTAGCACTCAATCTCTTATTTTGTATCCGATATGATTTGTAAGCAAATATTTTTGATAAATTTGCACTTTTCAACTCCTCTATAAATTCCATAGTAACGAGACGCGGACGCGGCTCAGACTCGGCGAGGGCGACTCGGCGCGGGACTCGGCGACTCCGGACGCGGACGCGGCGCAGACGCGGCAAAATTAAAAAAAGTTGAAAAACCCTAGAAATTTAGAGATTTTTAAGGATTTAAAACTTGTTTCAAGCACCCTTTATTGAATACAACACAAATAAAAGCAAATTTGATCACATGCATAAGTATACAACGATTACATAAGTATAAGGTACACATTGTAGTTGCGTTGCTGAAGGAAATAACATACTTAGATATATAAAATTAGTCAAATGTATACAAAACTCATGGAATATGAAATCCATGACATCAAATGTTCCATACAAATATGAAATATGAAATATGACATCAAATCAAAATGTTCTATGACTCTGCATCCTTCCTACGAAGGCGTCTAAAGGGCCTGGATGATGTTGCAGCTGCAGCCATAGTCTCTGCCTGTGTCTGAGTCCCCATACCACTCTCACCACCAGTAGCTATGTCTCCTCGTGCTCTAGCCTCCTCCTCAGCCATGGCTACAACCTCGGCCTCTCTCTCTGCCTGGTCCACCCAATCAAGGTCCTCATCACTAAAGACTGCATCTGTAGCCTCAGTGGTCCACTCAGACTGTGGATCAACCTCGTCTAGATTGATCGGGGTTTTGTCATGGTCAAAAAGCTTCCTGTATCTGAGCCGAAGATTGTAATGAACATATACCAAGTCGTTCATCCTCTCCACTGTCAATCTATTGCGCTTCTTGGAGTGTATGTGCTCAAACATACTCCAATTGCGCTCACAACCAGATGAACTGCATGGCTGGCTCAATATACGAATGGCAATATTTTGCAGGTTCGGTGTATCAGAACCAAACATATTCCACCAGCTATCTGAGATGAGAAAAAGAAACAAAATCAATCTCATTTCAAGTTTCAAGTTCAAGTTCAACATTTAATAATAAATTATAATATAAAGAGATGAAAATTATGCCCTTAAATATATTTTTACCTGGTAGTAATGTTGTCCTATTATCTTTGCACATTTGACGTGCAAAGAAGTCTCCATGTGCCTTAGTGAAGGCATCTATCTCCTGCACCACCTGTGTAGTAACAGCAGGCAACATCCGCTCCAATGTCGTGTAGAGCCCACTAAGAATTTCTCTATCTGTACGGAGATCGCGGTGGAATTGGAAGGCCGGATTCAGGAAACATGCGGCTGCATGGATGGGCCTATGAAGTTGGTTTTGCCATCTCCTATCAATGATATCCCAAATGGGACGATACTTCTCCTCAACTCCACCATAACTGATCTAATGGCCTCTTTGGCCCTATCCATGCCCTCATATATGTAGCCCATTGCGGGCTTCTCCCCATCTGCAACTCGTAGGAGAACTAGCAAGGGCTCAATAAACTGCAAAGTGCAAACATGTTGCACAAATAAGTGTGAATGAAAATAAACAAATAAAAGTAAGATATGATTAAAAATTAGAACATAATAAAGAATTAAATTTTACCTTCACAATCTCATCCATTGGTGTCCAAAAACCTTGCTCATCAAAAATGCAATCAGCCACAGCAATCCCTGCAGTGCTTGTAGAGAAGGATGAGGAAGACCACTCCTCACTAGTAAACATGCGCCTCAAAGCTGCCCTTGACCGAATCAAGGATTGCATCGTGATAAAATTTGTTGCAAACCTGGTGATGCCAGGACGAGACAACTCCCTCAACCCTGTGTATTGCCTCATAAGGTTAAGCACCCATGTGTGGTTGTATACAAATTTGCAAACGTTTTTTGCTGCTTCCACACATGTTTTGATCCATGGGAGCTTCCCAAGATCCTCCAACATGAGGTCAATGCAATGGGCGGCACATGGAGTCCAAAAAATAGTAGGGTGCCTCTCCATCAATAATTTACCAGCAGCAACATAATTTGCTGCATTGTCTGTCACCACTTGCACTACATTTTCTTCCCCCACATCAGCTATCACGTCCTCTATGGCCTCACATAGGTATGTGGCATTTTTGAATTGGCCAGAAGCATCAATGGACTTAATGAAGACGGTGTCACCTGAAAAAAAAAACAAAACCAATTATTCAATAAATTAAAAAACATAAATCAGCCATATTAAATTATGTGATTCACTAAATAAAATTCAAATTCCAATGCATTGAAGGAAGAACAATTACCTCCGGAGGAAACTAGGAAATTAAGCAACGTCCTATTTCTCCTATCAGTCCAACCATCAGTCATGATGGTGCAACCAATCATGCTCCACTGCTTGCGTTGCTCCTGTAATTGTGCTTTCACATCTGCCACCTTTTGAGTCAAAAGTGGGCCCTTTAATTCATCTTCACTAGGGGCTTTGAACCCCGCCCCACATATAGTTATCGCATCAACCATGTTTTGCCAGAAAGGTGACCTATAACATGTCATACATAAATTGATAAGTTACATAAGTATTGTAAAATTTGAATTCGATAATGAGATAATGAGATACATCTAGATTCTAAAATTTAAATATAAATTTTAAAACAATTAAACGAAAAAAAATTACCTGGCTACATGGAAGGGAATGGTGCAGTAGTACCAAAAGTCTGCAATTGCCTTTTTGGCTGCATCATGTGCGTCCTTGTTCCAACCCATGCTCTCAAGCGACGGTTGGGAACCAGGGGTAGTGCGTGGTACAAAATATGAGTCCACCCTAGATTTACGAACTCTAGGGCCAATGCTAACACTGCCACTACCACTAGCAGTAGCAGCGCCACCAGCACTAGGAGTACGCATAGGCATTGCTGATGCAGAAACAGAAGCACTACCAGAAGCACTAGCACTAAGACGGTATGGAGGCATGGAAGAAGCATCTCCAACAGCACCAAGTCCCTGTCCAACTCCAACACTCAACAACTCCTGCTTCTGTTTCTTTTTCAATTCTTTTTGCATTTCAAAAGTTTCTAATTGCACCTGTACTTCACGAACAACCTCAGGAGGTGCTACAGAGCAACCCACTGCATCATGGGCGGGTATGCGTGCAAGATGATATTTTAATCGATTTATGCCTCCATGATATATTGTTTTGCAATAGAAACATTTGGCGTCTCCTTTTTTCATTCCGGGAAAGATTTCAGCATGTTTCCAAGCAGGGTCTTTTCTGACTGGGGTATGAGACATTGTGAAAATAATAATATGGTATGATTTGCAAATGAATGTGGCTGCACAAAATAGGGTTTCTAAAATTATTTAAGTTGCAAGTAGGGTTTGTAAAAAAAATATGCAAACTCAAAAGAATAGTGAATTTTACAAATTACAATGAAATATTTGTTAAAAAAACACAAAAAAACTCAATTAAAATCGAACTTACCTCTTAGATTTAGCTTGGAATGCAATAGAAACTCCTCCAAATCACTGGTAATGAGCTTTCAATGCACCTCCTTGCTGGTATGAAGCTCCCCAAATGATATATGCTCTTGGATTTTTCTTCAACAAGTTGCTGGTTGCCCTCTCTTCTCCTCCTATTTTTCTTCACAACTCTCTCTTCTTCTCCTATTTTGCCAAATGAATGAAATGAGTGCCCTTTTAGGGCGAAATAGAAGATATAATTAAAAAAACAGTTTAAAAAAATTTAGAGTTTTTATTGTTTTTTGGCCTTTTGGTCTTCAACTCCTCTATAAATTCGCTGCACTCATGGCAAGGGCCGCCGCTGTAGGGCGCAGTCTCGGTACTATGATAAATTCTATTAGGAATTTGGAAATGATATATCAAATCTTTAGTACAATCTCCACAATTTCCAAACATTTAGTTCACCTGTGAATCTTGGATGAATCCACTCACAAATTGGCTAGGAGGGTTTTTGTCCTCAAAACCAATCCTTGTTGTAGGGTTTCCGTCCTAGGGCAAAAAGATGAACAATTGCTCAATCTTCAAAGCTGGAGTTTCAAAATAAAATGCCAAGAATGAATTTTCTTTTGCAAGCTCTTTTTTTTATGCCCTTTTTTTTAATATTTGAAATATTGTATTTCATTTCCCTCTCAAAGAGACTTTTAATATTTCTTTATAAGTTAACTTTACATTTGGGCCCTCAAAAAGTCACCTTTTTGATAAATTGTCCAATATTAATAAAATAATTAATTAAATATAAGTTGCCTTTAAAATGAGTGATTTTAGACAACTTCCTAATTTAATTAATTAATTATTCCCTTATCATACCCCACTTAGCCTATGGGAATTAAAATAGGCTAAGGGTCTCTATCAATTGATCACACCTGCGAAGGGGACATTAGATTCACCTCTAAAAAAAGGACTAGCAAACTTCATGAATGAAAAGTGGTGCTTGGAGGCAAAGTGGATGTTTTGTTTTCTTTTATTTTTGAAATGAATGTTATTTGAGTCATTTTATGCCAAATTAAGGAATTTCTAAATTTATAATGTATTTTTTGGTTTTAAAAATGAATTAAACATCTTTTTTCTGCATGTTGGCAACATGTATGCTTAGATATAGCCTAAGCATGCTTGGGGTCCTGCTTGGACAACTTGATTTCTTGGGCCAAACTTTGGACAAACCTAGGACTATCTTTACCCCAGCCCAGGCCTGAATTGAACTTTCCAATATGGTACCTAAATTTGCTGATGCCTGCAAAAGATCAACTCTTGAGGTTGAGGTGTGAGAGAAGCTGATGCAGGGGCATCACTTTTCTGATATGAAAATTTTGGTTTTATTTTCTGTTGTCGGTTTCCTTGGCTCTGTTTGACAGGTGGTAGCATAGGAAAGGCAGCGAACTACTCTTGATTTCCATCGTGCTTTCCTTGTTTTGGAGAAAATGGAGAGAGTCAGTTAATCGCCCCTGTTTTTTTTGTGTAAGTGTTTTATTGCCAAAAAAAAAATAGACAAGAAATGGTTAGCTGGCAAATGAATTGATCTGGAAAAGAAAGAGACCACGCCTTGTTTGAAAAAAGAAGAGGTCGATGTTGGCAAGGGCAAGAGGAGGAGAATGAATTGAGTTTAGATTGTATAGGCCGATGGAGAACAGAGGATGTTGGCAGGGGAGTTGAGTTATCTACAACGCACAAAAGAATTGAATTGTTGTTTTTGTGATTAGTGGTTACGCCCTTTTTGGCAGAAATCTCAATATAATGAAATTCCTTTCCTTTTAGATATTGTTTAATGCACTTGCATTCTGCTAATAGAATATGGATTGGATATATTGCTGTTGTTGTCCCTTGAGGAGGATCGGTTTCTTTGTGATGGGCGTAGCATTTTAAAATTTGGCAATTTTGTTCTTCATTACTTGCTATTCCTGGTAGTACATTGTGTCCAAACCATTGTTGGGCCTGTTTAATTTTGTATTGACCATAAAGAATGAAAATGGAGGGCTGTTTTAGTTGCCCTGGGTTATGAATCAACTTGTTTTAATGTTCCATCTTCTGTATACTTGATAATTGGTATTTGATCATTGAGAAGTCTCCTATATTGGTGAGATTGCAGCGACTCTGTAGCTTGCGGTTTGTTATTAGTTTTTGGTATCAGAGTAGAAGAAGTTGGGCATTTGGGAAGTGGGCAATATGCCACCAAGGAGGATGAGAAGAGAAGGTGCTTGAGGAGGTGGTCAAAGAGGCCATGAAGAAGGGATCTTGGAGATGCTACAAAACTTGACAGCAATGTAATGTCCCCAAAATTTTGATAAAGTGACTTAATTAATTTAATTAATTTA
Source organism: Sequoia sempervirens (assembly GCA_007258455.2). Taxonomy (NCBI): domain Eukaryota; kingdom Viridiplantae; phylum Streptophyta; class Pinopsida; order Cupressales; family Cupressaceae; genus Sequoia; species Sequoia sempervirens. The sequence continues at coordinate 691,873,366 of VDFB02270651.1, forward strand.
AGTTGTCCAAAATTTATTTCAAAAGGATGACTTTAATTAATTATTTTAATTATAATAAAGTGGAAATAATAAAATATTAAAAAAAAGGTCACTTTATTAAATAAAGTTTCTTCTAGAAGCTGGGGTTAGTTACAAGTTGGTTTCTTCAAGAAGATTCATTTGAGGCTTTAAAAGGAGTTGAGTGCAAAGCATTTGGGCATCAATTGTGGAGTTATTATTGCTTTTGCATTCTTGCAAAGGCTTTAATCTCAAATTCAGGTAAATCTCTGAGGACGAAAACCTTCAGCAGATTGGAAAAGGGTTGGACAAAAACCTAGCTCTTTTTAGGAGTGGATTCACGATGGAGTTCACATTGGGCAAAATTTGTAAGTCTTTCTTGAAGACAAATTTATGAGGTATTTGGTTAATTTCAGAATTAAGTTTATTATTCAGAAATTTGAGGATATTTTCAGTATTGTGGAGCAACTCTGAATAATATTTTAAAAAGGGGAAAAGTAGTCTTTTGAATAAATATTGGAGAAAAAATAAATACATTTTGTCGGAAATATTATTTTGTTGGGCGATAAAGTGGATTTGAATATTATATTTTCCGTGATAACATTTGAGGTTTAGTGAAATATTATCCCGTGATTTTTATTGCGCTATACAAGCCAAGACGTGCTTCTTTGGCATAGTTGTGGGTTTCAGTTTGCAAGTAAATAATATATTATCAGGAAGGTCGATGCAAAGGTTTGGAGTTAATCAAATATCATTGTGGAAGCTGTTGCTATCTATTCCTGACTATATTCTTCAACAACTGTGTTATTGTGAAGCAATTTTCAATATAGATTGCAGAAGAACATAAATCAATAAGTTGCCAACATAGGAAACCGAGTCAATATCATATTTTGTACTTCAAGGCATTTCTCTGATTTGAACCATTGTGTGCATCAATTCAAGTCATATTCAATCTATTTCAGTCACCAAGGAGGCGTGTTGATTTGTATTACCCAGGCGTTGGGTTTAAAGGATTCATTTGAACATTACGAGAGCATTGAATAGAACTTTGAGGCATCATATTGGTTGCTGGCATTAGGAGAAGAATCACGTGGCAGCTAAGGACTTAAGAATTTCACCTGAAGGCATATCGTGGGAACTATGAGGGTCGTTTGGCACCTTTTGGGCAAGACGTGTTTGCAAGTGAAGAAGTCTGGATGCTTGGAGATCGCTAAAACCACTAGGGAGCTATAGCGAATGATATTCCAAGTTGGGTTGATTCTTATTTTGGTCGTTGGCATCATTTTCTATGAGCTAGAAAGTATTGTAAGTGCATCCAAATACATTCGGGGTCTGCTCTTGTGATATATGTTTATTACTGTCATTGAAATGTGTTGTAGCAGCCGGGTTTTGCATATAGTTGAATGTGTGATCTGCTGTTCATGCATGACAATCTTATTTATACTCAGAAAAGTATCTCAGTCAGTCATAATTGTTTCTTAGTTAACACTGTTTGAAGCTAGTGCTTTTTGAAAGAGTCTTATTGGCGCCATTATGAACTGAGGCTATTATATGTAATTATCAAACATTATAGATTCAGAAAAAAAGCATTTTAGGCTGCTGTTACAGGCAAGTAATATTTCTGAGTACTTTCTAGCTGTTGCAAAGAATCTTGACAGGGTGGTTTGTTAGTTTGAACTGATATTGCCTTTAAAGAATTGAAATGCTGAATATATGAATGGCTATAAGTAGTGGTGCTATTGTCAATGGAGTTTACTTACCAGTCCTTTGCATTCTACATTAGTTTGTGAATGAGAATCAACTCAAATGTTGCCATCTTATTCATGCATATCTTATGTCACGGTCCAGTCAAAGCATTAAGCAAAATTAGAAATAAGATCTTACATATTCTGAAATTAGTTTGCATGCAAAGTTTTTGACGAAATTTCAAACAACACAAATTGAAAAATTCAAGGCAGATTTGGCAAGGGACATTACAAGCAAGAATGGATGCAATGGAAGAAGCACAACAAAGAGGAGTAATGGTGGATGATGTGAGTGAAGTTGCGGAAGAAGAGCAACCCCACATCGATGATGAAGATCAAGAAGAACGCAAAGGAGTGGAAGAAAGATTGATCAGAGCCGTGATGAATGTGGGAGCCAAGCCAAGAATTGAAGTTCCTTTGTACTCGGGAAGCCTGAATGGGGAGGAGCTTATAGACTGGATCAATGGTTTGGACAAGAATTTCAAATACGTAGGAGTGGCAAAGGAAAGAAAAGTGAAGTTTGCCTGTACACGATTAAAAGGCCACATGGCAATGTGGTGGGATTACGTGCAGGCTGAAAGATGCAAGAAAAACAAGGAGAAGATCTCTTCTTGGGGTCAAATGGTTTCCAAATTGAAGATGACGTTCCTTCCAACAGACTACCAAACAAATCTTTTTAAAAGATTACAAAATCTGAAGCAGAAAGATATGTCAGTCAAAGAATACATAGAAGAGTTCTACAAGTTGGTGATTCGGTTAGGCCATAGTGAAGAGGATATGGAAAGGGTGACAAGGTATTTGAATGGTTTGAAATATAGTTTGCAGGATGAGTTAAGTTTAGTGTCTCCATGAACTCTTGAGGAGGCCTATTAGTTTGCCATTAAGGTAGAAGAGAAGCTTGTGAGGAAGCAAAATCAGCAAGGAAGGCAAAGAAGGAGAGGCTTTAGAGGAAGAGGACCACAAGCTGGTAGGGGACAACAAACTCATCATGATGAAGGGGCTGGAAGCTCTAGTGGACCGACTAATCAAGAAAGAGGAGGTTATCAGAACAAAGGAGGTAGATCATTTGGTAGAGGTGGTTATCAAGGAAGAGGAAGAGGATTTGTAGGAAATGTTTCAAATGCAATTAGTATGCTGGTCACAAGAGTTGGGAGTGTCCAGAGTATGTAAAGGAAGGGCACACAAGGCCAGAAAGAAGCACTTAGATGATTCAAGCTAAGGAAGAAAGTGTGGGATCACCTGCACATCATACTGAGGAACTTGAGACTAGAGAGTCTTTGCAGTTCAAAAGAGTGTTGTTGAAGTCACTGAAGGAAAGTAAAGAACTAGAACAAAGAAGCGCCTTATTTAAGACAAAGTGCAAGGAAAAAGCTGAGTGCTACAAATTGATTATTGACAGTGGTAGTACGGATAATTTAGTGGTTGTAGAAATGGTGGATAAGCTAGGTCATAAGAGGATTAAACATCCTATGCCTTATAAAGTTTCTTGGCTTTAGAAAGGGCATCAGTTGTTAGTAGATGAACATGCATTAGTAGAATTTCAGATTGGCAGTTATAAGGATAGTGTGATTTGTGACATCATGCCTATGGATGTGTGTCATGTATTGCTGGGTAGGCCTTGGCAATTTGATCGGAAGGCAGTACATGAAGGGAGGAGTAACACATACCTTTGAAAAGGATGGAATCAAGCATACTTTGTTGCCTATGCGTGAGCAAGAAGAGGACAACAGTAGTAGTAGAAATAGTAAGTTAATGTTGGTGAGTGGAAAAGAGTTCTTGCATCTCATGAAGGAGGACATGGGAGTTGCTTTGGTGCTCAAACCTAAGGAGTTGCTTACATCTACAAAATTGGAGGAACTACCCAAGGAGGTACAAGAAATCTTGGATGAACATAAGGATATTGTTGTAGTTGATTTGCCTGATGAGTTGCCTCCTATGCGTAGCATCAACCATCACATGGATTTGATTCCAGGGACTAGCCTTCCAAACAAGGTTGCATATAGGTTGACTCCTCAAGAGAATGATGAGATTAGAAGGCAGGTTGAGGAATTACTTCAGAAAGGGTTGATAAGAGAGTCTTGGTGCCTAAGAAGGGAAATGAATGGAGGATGTGCATGGACTCTTGGGCCATTAATAAGATAACTATCAGATAGAGATTTCCAATTCCCAAAATAGATGATTTGATGGATTGCCTGGGTGGTGCAAAGTATTTTTTGAAGGTAGATCTGAAAAGTGGTTATCATCAGATTCAGATCAGACCTGGAGATGAGTGGAAGACGACATTTAAAACTAATGATGGACTCTATGAGTGGCTGGTTATGCCCGTTGGGCTTACGAATGCACCCAGTACTTTTATGAGGCTCATGAATAAAGTTTTAAAACCTTTTCTTGGAAAGTTTGTTATTGTGTATCTTGATGATATCTTGGTGTTTAGTAGGTCTAAAAAGGAGCATCTACAACATTTGAGGATGGTGATGACGAGGCTGCATGAAGAGAAGGTGCAGATTAATTTGAAGGAGTGTGTGTTTATGCAAACTAAGTTGGTTTATTTGGGTTTTGTGGTGTCTAGTGAAGGGATGAAAATGGATAAGGATAAGGTTTAGGCTATCATTGATTGGCCAACACCAAGGAGTGCACCTGAGGTAAGGAGTTTTCATAGGCTTGCTAGCTTTTACAGGAAGTTCATTAAAAAATTCAGTCATGTAGTTGCTCCCATACTTGAAACCATTAAGGGGTCTAAAGAGCAGTTTATATGGACACAAGAGGTTGAAAGGAGTTTTAAATTTCTTAAGCATAGGGTAACTGAGCAACCTATACTCACATTTCCTGATTTCAATAAAGTGTTTCAAGTGGAATGTCATGCCAATGGCTTAGCAATAGGGGCTTTTCTTAGACAAGAAGGTAAACCAATGGCTTATTTTAGTGAAAAATTGAATGATGCTAAAAAGAAACATTCTACTTATGATTTTGAATTCTATGCATTGGTGCAGTCATTGAAGATGTGGAGGCATTACCTACTTCCTAAGGAGTTTGTTGTGTACACTGATAACCATGCATTTTAGTTCATTAATAGTTAGCATAAGCTAAATCAAAGGCATGCCAAGTGGGTAGAGTATCTTCAAAGTTATAATTTTGTTTTGAAGCATAAGAGTGGGCAAACAAATAAGGTTGTTGATGCATTAAGTAGGTGTTTATTGTTGCATGAAATTCGGGCTAACAGTGTTGGTTTTGATAGTTTGAAGGAGTTGTATGCAGATGATGCAGATTTTAAAGGTGCTTATGAAGTTTGCAACAATCCAATCACTAGAGACCAAGGTCCTTGAACGAAATCTATGCTACAGGAAGGTTTGCTATTCAAAGGTAGTCAATTGTGCGTCCTTCGAGGATCAATGAGGGATAATCTCTTGAAAGAGAAGCATAGTGGCAGTCTTGGAGGACATTTTGGATAGGACAAAACCTATCTACAATTGAGTACACACTACTATTGGCCAAGAATGAGGGCTGATGTAAAGAAGTATGTGGAGAGATGCAGGGTATGTCAGCATGCCAAGGGAAGAAGTTAGAATACATGGTTGTATCAGCCATTTCTGGTTTCATCGCGACCGTGGGATTCTGTGAGTATGGATTTTGTTATGGATTTACCTAGGACTCAAAGGGGCAATGATTCTGTATTTGTAGTTGTGGATAGGTTCTCTAAAATGGTGCATTTTATTCCATGCAAAAAGGCTAGTGATGCATCCCATATTGCTAATCTGTTCTTCAAAGAAGTGGTTCGTTTACATGGAATTCCATGGAGTATTGTGTCAAATAGAGATACAAATTTTGTTGGGAATTTCTGGAGAACCCTTTGGAAAAAGTTGGGAACACAACTTAGTTTCGGTTCAGCCTATCACCCCCTAACGGATGGCCAAACTGAAGTGGTGAATAGAAGTCTTGGTGACATGTTGAGGTGCCTTGTTGGGAAAACGCCTAGTAGTTGGGATATGGATTTGGCACAAGTGGAGTTTGCTTACAATGATTCTCCAAATCGGAGTACAGGTTTTAGTCCTTTTTATGTTGTTTATGGCATGCATCCTAGGGGTATCTTGGAACTCAAAAATCTTGGTGATATGGAGAAACGAAGTGCAGATGGTGAGGAGTTTGCTCGAGTTATTCATGACCTTCATGAGGAGGTGAAGATGAACATTGACGGGAGCAATCAACAATACAAATAGTATGCTGATAAGAAGCGGAGGGAAGTTCATTTTTAGGTGGGTGGTCTTGTTTTAGCACATCTTAGGAAAGAGAGATTTCCTACAGGTGAATACAATAAACTAAAAATGAAGAAAGTTGGTCCGTGCAAGATTCGTTGGAAGTTTTTAGCTAATGCTTATGAGACCAGTCTTCCTCCAAGCATGGGAATTTCACCCATCTTCAATGTGGCAGATTTGTATCCATATCAAAGTGCTACAGATGAAGAGACAACTGAGTTAAAGTTGAAATCTATTGAAGAACCACACATAACCACACCCATTCTGCTGGAAATTGAATGCATTCTAGATAACTAGCTGTTGAAGAAGACTTATGGAAAAGAGTATTTCAGGTATTTGGTAAAGTGGTGTGATCATCGTTTGGAAGACACTTCATGGTTAATTGTACCTGAGATTGCTGCCATTGGTCATTTCGTCGATGACCTCATCAACATGAGTTCATGAATGTTCACTCCCTCGAAGAGCCTGATGCAAGGGCATTGCTTTTCTGATATGAAAATGTTGGTTTTCATTTGGTTTTATTTTTTGTTGTTGGTTTCCTTGGCTCTGTTTGACAGGTGGCAACATAGGAAGGGCAACGAACTATTCTTGATTTCCATCGCGCTTTCCTTGTTTTGGAGAAAATGGAAAAAGTCAGTTAATCGCCCCTGTTTTTTTTGTGTAAGTGTTTTATTGCCTAAAAAAAAGACAAGAAATGGTTAGCTGGCAAACGAATTGATCTGGAAAAGAAAGAGACCATGCCTTGTTTGAAAAAAGAAGAGGTTGATGCTGGCAAGGGCGAGAGGAGGAGAATGAATTGAGTTCAGATTGTACAGGCCGATGGAGAACAAAGGATGCTAGCAGGGGATTTGAGTTGTCTACAATGCACAAAGGAATTGAATTGTTGTTTTTGTGATTAGTGGTTATGCCCTTTTCGACAAAAAATCTTAATATAATAAAATTCCTTTCCTTTTAGATGTTGTTTAATGCACTTGCAATCTGCTAATCGAATAGGGATTGGATATATTGCTGTTGTTGTTCCCTTGAGGAGGATTAGTTTCTTTGTGATGGGCATAGCATTTTAAAACTTGGCAATTTTGTTCTTCATTACTTGTTGTTCTTGGTAGTGCATTGTGTCCAAACCATTGTTGGGCCCGCTTAATTCTGTATTGACCATAAAGAATGAAAATGGAGGGATGTTTTAGTCACCCTGGGTTATGAATCGGCCTGTTTTAATGTTCCATCTTCTGTAGACTTGATAACTGGTATTTGATCATTGAGAAGTTTCCTATATTGGTGAGATTGGAGCGACTCTGTAGCTTGCAATTTGCTATTAAAAACACTTGCGAAAGCATCATCCTAATCCATACTAGGAAATTAAAAGTAATGTGGGATTGGAGATGGAGGAATATTGCCTTGTTATTTACCTCCCTTGGAACTTGATGCTCTTGGTGTTATTAGATTGAGATCCAATAAAGAAACAACACTAGAACTAGTGCTATGCAAATCAATACTATCTAAAGAACTAGAAAAAGATGGCTCAATTTCCTTTATTTGCACATCCCTTCTAATTATGACTTTGTTAGTAGTAATACCAAGTTTGTAAGCTTCCAACTACTCACTACAACAATCAAATAAGTATTTCCTACATTTAGCATCAATTGTGTTGTTTTTACTATCTAAACTCATAGTATAAGCAATCAAACCTAAGTTACCGGTTCGGGTTCAGGTTCGGGGACGGGTGCGGGTACGAGAATCCGATACGTGGGTACTTGAAATTGTTTTTTAGGGGTTTGGGTATGTATGGGTGTGTATGTGTGTGTGCGTGCGTGCGTGTGTGCGTGTGTGTATGTATGTATGTATTATATATACAAAAAAATAAGAGAAATATACAAAATTGTAAAACTAAATCATTTCCTAGTATGATACTTGATCATTGATCAATGCCAAATGCCAATTGATAGTTGAAAAATATTCAAATAAACCATATCAATGATATCCAGTGTTCCACGGGCCTGGGGGACGGGGAAACGGGGGGACGCGGAAACGCGTTTCGGAGACGGGGGGACAAAGGGCCTAAGTTTGGGGATGGCGGGGAGACGGCGGGGGGACGGCGGCGGCGGGGTGGTGGGGTGGTGGTGCTGATATAGTTATAAATATACTTATAGTACTTGAAAAACTAGTTTTGAAAGGATGTATAACAATATAACAGTATAAGAATTACATTTCAAATGAAACTATAGGAAATTACTCAAATTACTAATTAGTAAAATTATAACGTAGCAAAATTTGAAATACTAAATCTAAATACGAAGATATCTTGAATGCTAATTGCTAAATAAAATTTGACAAATGAAATTGTTTTTGTAAAATTGAAGGTAACTAGTGGAGAGTACCTAGAAAATCAAATGAATTCAATGGGAGTTTGTGGGCAATGCCCCCAATGGGTTTGAGGGTTAGTGCCCTTAGTGGGGTCAAGGGGCAGTGCCCCTTGCGGGGGTCTGGGGGCAGCGCCCCTTGCGGGGTCGAGGGGCAGCGCCCCTCGCAGGGTCCCGAGGCAGCGCCCTGGGTGCGCTCCCTGTCGCGATACAGGGCGGGGTCGAGGGGCGGAGCCCCCCCCGCCAAGCCCAAATTAAGACCTCCAAAACCACACAAACCTTTATGGTGTACATCATTTTGCATTAACAATAAAACCCAAATTAAGACCATCAAAGCCACACAAACCTTCATGGAACACATCTCCCAGTCTCCTAGGAAACTCCTGGGCGTCTCCCAGGAAACTCCTGGGCGTCTCCCAGTCTCCAAGGAAACTCCTGGGCGTCTCCCAAGGAGACTTGGAGACGTCTCCTAAGGAAACTTGGAGACGTCTCCCCGTCTCCCCGTCTCCGGCGGAGCACCGGACGCGGTGGCGGGACGGCGGGAGATGCCAAGTACCCGTCCCCCCGTCCCCGAAACGTCCCCATTTCGGAAACGCGCCATTTTTGGGGGGAAACGCGTCCCCGTGGAACACTGATGATATCATATACGTCTATGTTCACGATTCCAATGGAAATCATCACAATTATTGAATTACAAAATGTAGTTCATGAAACATTATTCAATGTTCATTGCTCATCAATCATCAAAAGGATTATCAAAAAAATCATTGTGACTTGGATTTTCAGCAGCTTCAACTTCAAGATCATCATCATTTGAACCCAAAGTGGTTCCAACACCATGTAGTATGCCATCATTATCATCCACATCATCCATATTGGCTCTAGCAAGATACTGAATGGTTGCATCCAAGTCAGCAGACTCGGGCGCTACATCCCAAAGCTTCGCTACCCTTTGCTTGTATTGAGGATCCTTACGTGACAAAATACACAAATTGGAATGAATATATACCAAATCTTCAGCTCTTTTTGCAGCCAACCAGTTACGCTTCACTAAATGGATAAAGGAGTATGTACTCCAATTCCATTCAATGACAAAAGAGCTTGCATCCTGGAGAGAACCAACAAAATAAAAAATAAAAAATGTAAGATAAATTCAAGAATGTTAAGTGTTAAATTCTACAATACAAGTGACCGAAAAAAAAAACTTGTGAGAGGATCTTAATTGCAAGAGGTTGGAGGTACGTATAATCTTGACCATGGAGGTACCACCATGTAATAGCATCCATTTTGTATTGATCTTTGACAATAGAAGGGGTATGATTTTTTCCTGAGATAAACAATCCAAATTCTTAAATAACACTTATTTGCACTTTTGGATTAGTGAGGAGTCTACTAAATGCCCTCTTATACCCATTAGCAACTTCAAAATCTCTATATGGCGATATTCTCCCTGGGATAGAAAGTACTTCTGCAGTATAGTACCTTGGAGATAGGGCATATGCAAGGAGGTGTATTGGTGTTGTCATCTTGTTCCAACGATGAAGAATGATTGCTTCCATCCTTTTGTAAAAGGTGTCTTCAAGATCATTCTCTTTCTTTTGTATTTCCATTTTTATTTTCTCCAACATTGTGTCCATGCTATCATAGACATCCCCCAAGCATTCTTCATCTATATCAGCAAACTGAAGCATAGACATGATAGGTTCGGTGAACTCCAATACATAATTCACACGATCCCACCAATTGTCATCCAAGATCAATGCCTTGACCTTTTGGGACCTCTTTGAATTTGATTGCTTCCATATATCCCATTGGTTGCTAATAACCATTTGACTCAATGCCTCTTTCACCTTCATAAGTCATCTCAGAACAATTGTGTGAAATGCAAACCGGGTCTCAACAACCTAAGAACATGTTAATAGTAAGTTAATAACACATTTAAAATATGTAAATAATGCAAAAAAATATTTTATTCAATTATGTAAAACATGACATAAATGAAAATAAATTAAATTTATCTTCAACAATTCCAATCTTGAAAAATTTCTGAAAATTGCTTGTGACATGGTGGTTTGTCACAAACATCTGGATCTCCTCGGCCTCTTGGTATATTTCTTTCACCCACTCTATTTGGTTGCCAATTGCTTGCATCACCAAATTGAGGGAGTGTACAATGCATGGTGTCCAAAAGATGTGCTCATATCTAGCCTCTACCAAAGCACCTGCAACCCTGCAAACTTTTGCATTGTCTGTAATTACTTGGACAATATTTTCATTACCCACCATCTCTATGGAGTCAATGGGAATCCTAGAAATGAACTTTGCATCTTTCACTTCCCTTTCAAAGTCAATTGCCCTCAATAACATTGATCAATGGATGGTTTTTGCAATCTTTCCATCCATAGGAAACAATCGATACACTTGTTTCAATCCAAGAATCTCTAATTGGTTTCAGTTGGGCCTCTATAGATTTCTTCTCTTTTTGCAATAAGGTGGTACACACCTTTTCATACCCAGGACTTGTGAAACCAAGAGGTGCACTATTTATTGCTAACACCATGTCCTGCGAATATGGTGATCTCACCAAGTTGAATGGAAGACCATTGGCATAGAGGCAACGTGCAATTTTTTCTTCAGCAATATCTCTTGCCTCGATTTTAAATGCTCTCTCCAATGGACCTCTCTTGCGGGTGGTGATTTGTGGTTCTTCATCTTCATCTTCCGTAGAGGGCATAGTCAAGAAGGGATGTTTGGAGGCCCTAACTATTTGAGAGGGTAATGTCGTCGTTTTTTTCTTTCCGGAACTATAACCACTTTGTTTTCCTTTTGTAATCAATTTGTTAGCATCTTCTTGTTCTTTTATAAATCCTACTATTTGTACAACAGACAACCCCTTCTTATCTGGGCCCTCACACATATTAATCCCTTTACCACTAGGGCCCATAAAATGAAGTTTCACTCGGTAATAGGAGCTATTATATTGTGCATTGCAAAAATTACACTTCCAAACAAACCCCCCACCTCCAGGAAGTTGTGAAATTCTTGTGGTATATCTCCATAAGGGAGATACTTTATCAATTTTGAATTTTTGACTTCCCTCCCCACCCACTGAACTTTGAGTACTAGCCATTGTTGCAATCTATAAAAAAAAAACGAAAAAAAAGCATACTTGAAAAACTTCTTCACAAACTTGAAAAAATCCATCAAAAACTTGAAAAAATTCATCAAAAGACTAAAGAATAGGGGGTTTAAATGCTTACCTTAAACACTTAAATCTCCTTTGTGGAAGCTATTTGGCACTCCACAATTGATCTCCTTCGAATGCAATCACCTCCCTTCAAAATGCCAAGATGGAGATAAAATATGGTGAGAGCAAAATGAGAGGTAAAAATGAAATGTATGTGTGTTTGAAGGCCTCATATTGGGCCGTTTTAGGGTTAGGAGGAAAAAAAAAAGAAGAAGCTTTTTAATCAAGTTTGGGCCCAGTTTTTATGACCTGGCCCATGGGTTTGCTTGGGTTCTTGTTGGTTTCGCCTGGGTTTGTGTTGGGTGCACACAGGGTGCGCAACCAACATTGTGGGTTCACACAGGTTCGTGGGTGTGTGCACCCTGGCGAATCCACAGTGTTGGGTGCGCACCCTGTGCGTACTGAGCATGTACCCACAGACGAACCCGTACTGGGTTCGGGGCCTGCGGGTACGAACCCTACAACATAGAGTCAAACCAAAGGCAGATATTTCTTACTTTTGGCTTTTGTTTGGAGTTGGGAAATACTTCCTTAAGATTCATTTGTTGCAAGGCTTTGCGCAAACTTTTGTTCAAGAGATATACCACCATATGAACTACTTTGCCTGAAAATCTAAATGACATGTCCCAACCATGCAACATGTAATGGGCCATCTCCATAATTGTGTGCTTCCTTCTTTTCATTAGCCTATTTGTTGCATTGTGTAAGGAGCTTACAATTGCCTCTAAATCCCTTGCCATAATATTATTTTAATTGTTTGGAGGTGAACTCTCATTTATTATCTAACCCAATGTTTTTAATGTGCACACAAGTCTGATTTTTTACAATTCTTTGAACTTAACCAATTTCTCAAATAAATTAGAGTGAAACTTCAGAAAAGAAACCTACATTTTCTGAGAAAAATTCTCAACCAACAGAACAAAATACTTTGCCCTTGATGTTATTTTGATTTCTAGAATGACTTGCAAATCAGCATGAATGAGATCAAGAATCCCTTTGGTCCACCATGCACTTTAGTCAGAAATGGCTCTCGCTTTTGTTTTCCATCCAAGCATTGTGCACACATATCCTATTCTACCAAAACACAACGTAGCCTATCAACCATAACAATTTGATTAAGCTCAGAGAAATACTAAAAGTTCAAATGGCTATAACTTTTATGTCAAAGAATGCTAGTATTGTCCAGTGTAAGAGCAGGCTGATTCATAATGACAAGATTAACAGGTTTAGAAAGATCTCTTTACCCAATACTAAGGGCAACCATGTTGTTTTGTTTCACCTTTGAAACAAAGCATTTGTAACCACTGAAATTTACACTGATGTTCAGGTTTGGGGTGAGTTGGCTAATAGATATTAAGTATTTATTTGTCTTTGGGATATGTATTACAGCTTGAAACGCATACTTAGAGAATAATTGAGAACAACATGAACATCCCCTTCACCTTGTAATGTGTGAGACTAGCCATCTCCTAATTTAGATTTAGTATTGGACAGGGTAGGTTTTACATGCTAGTCCTTGTGACAAATGAAATTCTGTGATGTACCTGAATCAAAGTTCTATCACCCAGTGACTTCTTTGTCATCTTGAAGACGACAAAAACATATTCCTCTTTCAAATCATGTTCCCCTTCATCAGTTGTCACATTCACCTGATTTCTTGATTTATTATTAGTCAAATCATATTGCTGCTTCCGACATTCATTGATATGGACAAGCTAATGGCAGTAGAATCACTTCATTTTGGGATTTGATGAAGTTTCTACAAACCATTTCTTAGAATATTTGCCTTTTCCTTTGTGTTGTGTTCAAAAACATGTTCTGTAAACCTAGAAATTGACTCCAATTGTGTTCACAATTGTTTCCTTTCTTTTTGTAAGAGATTTGTATTGACTTGCTCAAAGTATAATGTCTGACTCTTAGCCAATAGATATGAAGTCTCAATAAGTGTCATATAGGAATGGGAAAATTACTCAATGGGCAACCAAATATCTTCATCATCTATTGGTTTGGTTTATGATAGATTATTGATCAGTTAGATCTATCAACCTAAGCAAATGTTCAAAATGGACTCCCCTTTGGGTAACTCTGCAGAACAATTTTTGTATTTAGATACTTTTCACAACTCATATTTGATGTACTTGTTTCATATACTTGTTCACAAGATGCAAATAGAAGAGGCAGTTCGAACTTTCGGTATGAGGTCATTAGAGTTAAAAAGTTAAAGGACTAAAAGCACCATTTTGTGACTCTTATCAAAGCTATTAGCATTTGTAGGGGTCTAAATTCGTTCCCTAAAACAATCTGGTCACAATCTCACATATTATAAAATCTTGTGACTCCAAATATTATTGATTGCTTGACAAGTTACTGAGAGTCAGGTCACATTATATTTTGTTTATTAAATTATTAGTCATGACTCACAATAGATTAAAAACACAAGAATAAGCCCTCAACCCAAAACTTTAGATTGTTAGTAGAGCACAAAAAAACTGAGTTTCTTGTGTCTAGGATACACGAGCTTGTTGATGCCCTCCATTCTCCAATGACCTTTTGACATACTATCTTCCATGAAACATATACCTGTTTTACACGCCGATCTCAGGTATCTCATGCCAGTTCTCTTCATGATATTCTAGACCAGCTTGTAATCTGAGTCTCTTTCTTTGCCTCCTTGTTTGTTATTGTTTTCATGTGACATGGAAAGCTACTCAAAAGTTGTCTGCTAACAAAGTAACTGATTGTGATAGGCTTCACGCAGTGTTCCTCAAACATGGTGTGGATTCATCTGCCCTCCCTGTGGTTGAGCTTTACTGAGGTGGTTTTCTTGGGCATTTCCCATTCTTAGCTACAATTTATCCTTCACCCCATTTGTAAGTTGGGGGATAATTCTAACCCAAATAACTTTTTGAGTATTACAGCATGCATTTTTCAAGATTTATTCCACAATATTGGAAATGGAGCCTTTTGAGTGCTTATATAGTGGTAATCCCATTGTGAGGCAAGCTTTAAGAGAAGCTTGCAAACTATCCACAACAATTTTACTCTTTGGGCTATTTTTGAGGAGGCTCATTAGCAGTCTCCCAAGGCTTTTTTTTTCTGTAGACTTTAGAAAGGTTTTGAATCAGTTTCGAAATATCTGATTTTACGAAAGCCGAATGGTAATGGTGTTTAAAATTCCTTCATAACTTCCATCATAACACTCTAGGAGATGGTTGTTGGTCAATGTGGGCTCCCCTTTGTCTCTCTAACATTGTCGGGAGCATAATTGGAGTGGAAACACGGGTGCTAACTCTGTCTCTCTAACTTTGTCTATTGAGGGTTTACAAAGAACTTGATGCTCTTAATTGGTTTTGTCAACTTTTCCAGTTTGTGGCCAACCTCAATAAATGTAAGATTGTGGTCTTCAACATTTAGGGAGGATTTTTCTTGATTTTTGTACATCTACAAAGGGTAGTGTATGGGGATCATGAAAGCTTAATCCTCGAGCGTTTATTTACTGAATTTACTTTTTGCCTGAATTTTGCCTCACAATTGCATCTTTGCAAGGGATATGTCTCATCTTCTATCTTGGAGAGCCAATGTTTTATGATTCATTTTGTAGATAAATCAAATTCTTGTTCAACTCAAAGGATATTTCTACCCTTTAGCGTAAATGGTGTTTACTTATTTCATTGCATTACAAGACTTCCAAGATTTAGTCTATGTCATAGGCACTGCCATGGTAGTGCTGATATTAGAAACCATTGAATTTGGATTCCTTTCAATAAACCCTCTCTCAAAGCAAAGTAAATGTCAGTGAATTTATTAAAAACTCTTGTAAGATAGACAAAGGAGTCTACCAATCTAAGATGCCTCAACTTTGACCAGGAGCGCAAACCTGTATCTTAATTACCTTAGGATTGATTCTCTAGCTTAGAGATCATTTCACCTCAACCCCAACCAGAAAATGGATTCATAAGGAAAAGCCTTTGAATTAGAAATATTTCAATATAGGCCTCACATTGCAAAAAGATCCAAAAGAATAGTCTATCCTTATTGACTCTATACCCTCAATATTTCCATGACTTGCCATGATAACTGTGCATAACTATTAAAGTAATATTGTAATATTTAGTTTATAATGGTCAATTAAGTCTTTAGGATAGACTTTAGGAATATTCTTTTATTCTTTCAGTTAAGTTCTTACCATTTGCTTTATTAGTTGTCGATCTTATCCTTTATGGATAGATCTTTTGTATCTCTTTTTTAAGGAATCTTTCGCTCCTTAATTTAATATCGAATATCTTGATAATCATTCTCTGTGTTATTACTTTACGTAATATGGTATTCAGGTTCTGAAAACTCTTGGGATTGGTGAGTGTGTGAATTTCACAGAGTGTGCTACTGAGTACTGACAAATTACATACATGAGACGTAACAAAACATGCCAAAGGACATTGTATGGATCAGTCAAGGAAAGAAAGAAAATCTTGGATTTTCTTTTTCCTTGAAGTTTTTGGTGGATTTTTAAAAATAAATTTATGGGTTATTTTTCTGGAAGTTTGTGGGTGAAGTTTTCTATTAAATTTGTGTTGAATTTTTTCAAAATTGTACTTGTTCTAGAAAGAGTCACCAAGGGTTTTCTAATAAATTTTTGTGGATTTTTACTGATAGAAATCACATGACTATTTTCAGCAAATAGTGCACCAATTTATTGCTGTAGATCATGTTTCTTTTTTAGCAAAATGTGGTTTTTTGTGGTACTTCCAAACCTATTTGACTGTTTTTTTGATGACATGCGATGCATTTCTGCTTCATTTTGTTGATTTATAAAAAAATTGTGGGATTTGTGGTGATTTTAGAGCTACTTGACAACGCCTAGGGTTTCTGGTGATTTGTCCTATTGTTTTTTAACGATTTTTTTGATTAAATTGTGGAGTTTGCAGCAACTAGGGCACAACATTTCTAGAATTTATTTTTTGCCTAGGGTTTCAAATTTTTTAAAACAGTGGAAGTTTTCCTTATATTTTCTGTAAATTTGACTTGTGGGAGGGATGGCTCATTACCCAACACCATGTTGGGAGGCACCCAAAGGTTCACTAGCAAAAATTATAACACCTAGAAACAGAGGATGCTCATGATCTTCAAATATATGCGCCTTAATCAAATTGTCCTTGGTATTGACACACGACCAATGGTTACGGGTACAGACCAAGACACGTTCGATGAGCGTAATCGTGTAATGGTCTACCCCAAAATGCATACAAAGTTTTTCGATTTTACCAATCCAAATGTTCAGGAATTTCATCAAACAGTTTCATTCTGCTGCTATGAATGTGTATTCAGATTGTTTCCATGGAAGGGAATAAATGCTTGTATGGACAGTTTACCAATATATAAACATTCCACAAGTAACATATAGATTAATAGATATAATTCAACATTTCACAACATTCGATGTATTTAATTCAATGTTTGCAGCTGACACACAATACTTCAGAGAGTATATTTCATATCATTCACTATATACACAGAGAAGTAAAATTATAAACACTCTAACCTGTAATCTGCTACAGCAACAAGGGAAAAGGCTCTTCCCAAAAAAAACCCGAACCCCTGAAGCCTTACTCTTATCCTGTCCTCCACAAGCTACAACAATACATTCAAATTCCCTCTATAATTGTAGAAAATGTAGCAGCGACCAAAAGAAAGGAATTCGGTAGCATACAAAGATAGATTGGGCCCCACTTCTTGTCCTGGCTCGAAGGCCACCTAAACATTTGACACATCCTTAATTCATATTGCTCCCTTCAATACTAATTCCGTCCTGTCTACACCATGAGACGACACCATAAGCGTGATCTGGCGTTAACTATTAAAATTAAGAAGCTGCTTTAGGAATAAAACTATGATGGTCTTTTAATGGCTTCTAGATAGATTGCCACAATGCCAATAATAAATATGTTTAGCTCCACCGAGTTTCTCCTTCATTCGAATAAACTCATATATACTACTTCTTAATTTGTGACGGCTTTGTATAACATATTCTTAGCTCAGTCAGGGTTGTATAGA
This sequence comes from Sequoia sempervirens, assembly GCA_007258455.2. Classification (NCBI taxonomy): domain Eukaryota; kingdom Viridiplantae; phylum Streptophyta; class Pinopsida; order Cupressales; family Cupressaceae; genus Sequoia; species Sequoia sempervirens. The sequence goes on from VDFB02270651.1 coordinate 691,891,013, forward strand.
ACTTCCATTGTTAACAGTAGATTGCTACTTGAATATCAAATATTTGTGAAGAGTTATTTTGCATTCTGATTATTAGATTAAGTTATATATTCTCCTTGTATTACTTTGTCAAAATATATGCATGATCATTAAATAAGTTTGATAAAATGGCACATCTATCAAACTAGAACAATCAAAAATTTTCTACACAAAACCGGAAGGGTATTTTACAGTGGTACCAGAGCTGGTCTTCCTACCAGCCTGTGTGTTTAGAGTTTCAATGGTTTTTTAGTTGCATGAAATGTTATGAATCCAAAAGATCAGGCCTACATTACTCATAGGAGAAGGGAAAGAGAAGAAGCATTTGACCCTTTCGCTTCAAATTCATCAGAAGAAGAAAACATGGGTGATAGACGTGAAATACTTGAGGGTTGTATAGATCCTCAATGACCTTGCTAGAGGTCAACAACAGGTAGTGCAACTCCTAACTTAGTTGATGAATGATATAAATAGCGTTGGTAACAATGGTAATAATGGTACAAGAGGTACAAATGGATATAGTGGAGGCAATGGGAATGATGGAAACAATGCAGAGGGAAGTAATACACATATACCTACACATAGTCACACTAGGATAGCTAGTAGAGTGACTCCTAGGCCTTTTATGCCTCAGTTTTGTTGAACCCAAACCAATTTTTTTGCTTCATTAAGGCATTTTGCATAAAATAGTCTAAACTTTGCTAAAATGATGTCAAATACAGTTTTTGGGCAATATCAAGCATGGAGTTTTGTCAGTCAAAGGCAGTATCCATTGATCAAATCCTGAATCCGAGACTCAAAACGGAGCATTTCGCGATGGAGCATTTCACGACGACAATTATTCAAGGTCTTGGTCATTTCAGTGATTAAGGCGAAGATTTCAGTAGTCAATTTTTGAAGATTTCTCAAGGAAAAGCAAAATTGTGCCCCTGTAGCCCAGGGGCGCCCTTCTTTTTGAAGGCCTAAATCTTGTGATAAATGCTCAAGCATATAGTCAATCTCTTCAGAATTAGTTTGCCTATCCGATGAGCTATTCTTCAAGGCTATCCGAGACTCGTAACTCCGGTTACAGACAACAGAAGTTGAAGATTCCAAAGTTGTAGTTTGCAGAAGCTTGTCTTTTTCCAGCTTTTCCGCCCCTGTAGCTCAAGGGCACATTCTTTAAAGGAGGGTTAGATCTTGGTATTTTTGATGGTTGATGCAGTCAATCTCTTCACGACTAGTCTGCCTATCCAATGAGCTATCAAATGCAGTGATTCGAGTCCCAGAGCTTCGATAGTTGACGTCTGAAGATGAGCTTATAAAGAGACTTCACATCATAGAGCTTCTTCAAATGGTGTAATTGCATTTTTGGCGTGCCTGTAGCTCAGGGGCGCCCTTCAAATTGACCCTTAAGATGGTAGAGTTTGTAGACAAGGTCTTCCTATCATGTGTGCTACTCTAGTTCACCTTCGCGATGCACCAAGTTGCTTGTTAATCCGACATTCTGAGAGATTGTGGCAGAGATTCTACTAGGCACATAATTTCACAGGCGGACTGGCATATAAATTTCATTGTATTTCTGTAGACCAGGGGCACCTAGCCTTTAGGCCTATCAGATGAGGTTATTGAGGTTTGAAGTCTTCACGAGACTTAAGCGCAATTACTCCAGCGATTCAACGAGCCTAGCCGTCAGCCTTCGGGATTTGGAAAACGCTTGTACATGCGAGGTCTTTGGTGAAATACTGAAAAGTGAAAACATCCGGAAAATGGCCAAGTATGGAGCGTATATTTTAAATAAAAAACGCACTTGTATTTTTGAGGTCTTAGAAGTAGTTTTCTCGCTTCATCACCTCCAGAGACATCTCTTCTCAATGCTCCTAACTATGCAAAGAGACAGTCGGTGCACGAATCGGGGCATTCCAGCTCTCGGTGTCGGAGGACAAAGTAGGGTACTTGGATGAAAGTTCAACTTTTGTCAAAACAGTCCCGGTGTGCCTAAAAGCCCAAGCGCACTTTTGTTTTTTAGGTCCTCATCACAGCTTTTAGATGTCTTATATACAATCTCTGGATGCAGAATACTCCTAGGCATGCAATGAGCATGTTTTCCTGTCAGCAGGGTTCACCGTTCGTCGTCGGCAGCCGTTTGAAGCGTCAAATGGCAGTTTGGGAAAATGGTTGTCTGGTACCTGAAAATCAATTTAATCAAGGGCGCCTAATTCTTTGAGGTGTTAAATGATGGATTTTGCAGTGATGACTCCCAAAAGACATTTCTTCCTTGTTTTGTAGGCTTCGCGATGAATACACCTGTTCAGTCCCAGCATCATCTGGTCACCCGAAAATCAGTGTTGAAGATGGCCAGTTGTAACTTTGTAGTTAGCTACAAAGTAGGAAGTTAGTAAAAAACGTGATATCTTGAGCAAATGGACGCCTATGAGGTCAAATGAGGACTTTTTGAAATCAGTGAAGTTCGCTGGTGAATCCAAGTGCTTTACTTGGTTTGTCAACTGATGTTAAATAATATTTAATATTTATTTTTGCATATTTAAGCATTAAATGGTGATTTTCTAAAATTGGCACCTCTTTGTGCTATTGCATAATGAATATTTTATTATTATTTAAGTTTCGAACTTCAAGATAGTGTCAGTGTAACTGGAAGGGGTCCAATTAGAATCATTCTATTTCTGTCGAGGTTTTAAATCTTGCAGTAAACAATATGGTGCGAATTTGTTCTATTAATTCAAGCATGCCATCATATTTCATTCACACAGCTTGAGCAAATTCGCAATTCTTCAAAGCAAAGGCGAATTTTCTTTAGAGTTGGGCGAATTTCTCATCAGCAATCATTGGTGAAGACATCAAAACACTTTCTTTGTACGTACAAGTCCAAATTTATCAGCAAATTTGAAGAACAGGGGGCGATTTTAGCAGAAGCAGAGCACTAAAAACTTCTTTCCTCTGTCTCAAATTCTTCTATTTCTCGTCTTAAATTCTTTCGCATGTTTGAAGAATGGGCGACTTTTGACAAAACAAATCATCTGGGTTGGTTCAGAATAGCTTCCTCGAGAAAACCCATGTGCTAGAATTTTTCAAGAAAATTTACTCCAAAGCATCAGTTCTCAAGTTTCTAATTTTCTCAACTGAAAATTCCTTGCATGGTCGAGTAGAAGTCAAGTTTTCGCATTTTTGACGTTCTGGGTTGTCTTAGAATCTTTTTCTGGACAAAACCCATATCCCAGAATTTTTCATGAAAATTGCTCTCCGATAGGCTATTTTTAGCATTCTAGAAAAGTTGTCAGAATATAGCCGTGTTCACAGTCAACAGGCGAGTTTTTCAGAGTGCAATTCACATAGACTGAATTCAAGACCAAATCGGTCTTAATTCACGATTTCATCAGAAAAGCTGAGACCGATTTGTATCAAGTGCTTTCAGAGGGTTGACAGGCGTAGTTACTCAAATCCATATGGTTGCATGCCTCGTATGGCCGATTTTCTTCCAAAGCCGGTTTAGAGGGTTGATACCGTTGGAATTTTGCTTGTGCAGCAAGTTCATTTTGCATTTCTCACAACTAGAGTGTGCGCAGTCAAACTTCGTAGTTTCGTCATACGACACTCTTTCATTAAAGAAAAGCATGAAAAGCTTCAAGTTGTAGAAGAAACAGTGGCCATCACTTCAGTTACAGAGCCGCCAGAGTTATAAGTCAGTGAAATGCTAGTTTGAGTGTGCAAAGATTGCCAAGATTGCTCAAGTTGCTGACATTCAGATGTTGATGCAGTTAACAATCTCTTTGAGGGATTGGTTGTTCGAGATCACGATCAGTAGACTTCAGTTCCCACCTCTCAGAATAGACATTATACACAGGAGTTAAACTTGGCATTACCTTCTCAAGTTAACTCGCTATCTTATCTCATGCATATCTATTCTGAGATCAACTTTATTTACTTGGAGTTTCATTTAGGGTTTACGTTAACTGATGGTAGTGTTCCAGTTAACATGCTTTCAATAAGGACGTGCATGTTTGCACAATTGTCCATTTTTAAATTAGATGTTCCGGTTAACTGATGGTAGCTTTCCAGTTAACTGTATAGTTTGCTTTATTAGGGTTTAGCAATAAATCTTGCATGCATTGCAAGACTGTAGTTGAATCAAGGTGATTTTAGGGTTCCCTACACCTTTCGATAAATAAGAGCTTTTGCTCATTTGTACATAACTTTTTGAGAGAGAAATATATGCTGTGCCTACCTTGCCTATAATATTGCTCGTTCGTATCGTTCATGAGTATTTACTATTATGATGAATTGTTATGCCACTTGGGTTTCATGCAATTATGATGGTGAATTCTTGCTTTAGTTAGATATAGTGGCTAGTTGATCGTAGATTGTATGCGTGTCTCGCCAATGCAATTTATTATCCTAGTTGGCTATTTTTCATGTTTTGTGTTCAATAAACTCGTTCAGATTGAGCTGATAGATGTGCCACCTTGCCTTCAAGTTGAGAATCTATTCTTGGTTATCGTATGATGTGTGTGAATAATAAACTTATTCAGATTGAGCCAATAGTTGTGCCACCTTGCCTTCAAGCTGAGAATCTGTACTTAGTTTATCGTGTATTGTTGTTTCCAATAAGCCTATTCAGACAAGCAAATAGTTGTGCCACCTTGCCTTCACGTTGTGAGTCCTGTACCCGGCTTATCATCAAATAATCATTCCTGCTCCATTTCCTCATGCTCTGCTTTCTTCAGGAAACTGGATTGATTTAAAGTAGTTAGCTTAGTTGTAGTTAATGATCTGCGAAACCAGAAAATCCTTAGCTGCAACGTTCTTGGTTTTCTTAACCTTGTGCCTCTTCCAGCTGAGAACAAAAAGATAGGACTTAGATTACTCTTCTTTTTCACGCATTCCAGCACTACGAGGGAGCTTCCCCTCCTAATTTGAAGAGCACTCATTACGCAGTGTGCATAGCTGTCCGTACAAACCTGCACTCCAGAGGTGTTAGTTTTTACGCCAACAAGTTTTTGGGAGGACAGCCAGTTGGTAATCAGGGGCAGCAAGCATAGGGTGAGGGATTCACAGACTATTTGAGGGAGTATTTGTTCCTTGGAGATGAGTTTCATGCAGCCATGACTTTGTAGGACTTTTGTGCCATAAAATATAGGAATAGACTTAGAGATCAGAATAGGGGTCCTCAAAATTAGGACTTGCAATGTAAGGTGGGTAAACTTTCTATTCCTTCATATGATGGGTCTAGTAAATGGACAACGAGATCATGGGTTTAGAAGTTGGACACTTACTTCCAACTCAACCCTATGCTAGAGTTAGAGGCTATTAAGTATGCTACTTTGCATTTAGAGGGTGAGGCCCACGAGTGGTGGTACCATGGGTTAGTCACCTTGGGTCACACTAGCATCACATCATATCTAGATTTCACTCAGAAGTTGATGGATAGGTTTGACCAAAAGGATCCAGAGTTGCACTTTAGGGAGTTGGCTCAACTCAAGTAGAGTGGTGCAGTGGATTCTTATATCTCTGAGTTTCAGAGGCTTGCAGTTATGGTGATTGATGTATTAGAGCACAAATTGATTATTCTATTCATTGAGGGTCTATCTGAGCCACTTTGTGGTTGGATTAAGGCTTTCAAATCTGAATCCCTACAGGATGCTATCATTCGGGCATGTGACATCGAGCATTCGATGCCTATGAGTAAATTTCCATCTAAGCCTTTCATACCTCAGAAGAACAAAGATAAGAAGCCCTTTCAAAAGGAGTGGACAAACTAGATGATGGGGCTTGTAGGAAGTTGAGGAGAAAAAAGTTGTTTCACAGTTGTAAGGAGCCTTGGGAGCCTGGACACAGATGAATGGGTAAGGGTAAGGTTCGTTACATTGAGGTTGTGTCGGATAGCGAGGATGATGCAGAGACTGGATAGGTATAGGGTAGCGATGATAGCCGTTCAGAGGATGAGCAACCACAGGTGGAGACTAAGAGTGGCACCATTGCTACCTGTAATGTCCCCTTTTCAGTAATGATCTCTTTGTGGACTGATAGCCTATTTCCGGAAATCTGTAGGCTACTCAGATGTGCTAAATTTAGGGTTTCCACTTTCAGTAAGTCCTGCTTCCAGCTCAGTTCAGTTTCTGTGAGTTTTGTTGTGGATTTACTATTTTTAGTAAGTCAATTTGTGGCAGTGGCATCGGAATCAGTTCAGCTCAAGTCATCTTATCCTTCTTCAGTTTCAGTTTGGTTTGGTTATCTCTATGGATTAAGTTTTATACTTAGTCATTTTTATGTTTCTCAGTTGTACCCCCATGCCTAGGAATGATCACTTAATGTTGTTTTTAAAAGGGGTCATTAAGGGGTCAATGGTGCATTTAATGAATTATTAAATGCTTTATTGTTGCAAAGTGAAGTTGGACGCCTAAAGGGGAAGTCAAATGATATTTTAATATTTCAAAAAGTAAAGTGCAAAAAGGTGGCGTCCCTTTTTGGAAGTTGAAGTGATTCAACTTCTTGGAATTTGAAGTGTCTCTTGTTGCTTCATTTGCCAACTGAAGCCTCTATATTGATGTTTTATGATGAGCTGATTATGCATATTTTTGAAGAGCAAAGTTACGCTGCTGGAATGAATCCAGAACCTGGCTAAGGGGAAGCTTAGCGAATCATTCTTTCTTCGGGCCTGCAACTATGGCTACTTAGGAAGATTTTTGAAGACCATGCTTCATTCAGGAATGTGGATAGTGCTCAATGGTGATTTTATTTACAAGTAGATTGCTGATTTATAATCTGTTTGTACTGCTGTTGTAAATGGCTGAAGCAAATTTATACTCATAGCTTCGCTACTGAATTTTGTTTTGTTCTGGGTATTTGCCCGAGCTGTATGTCTGTGTGGGGCGCCCCTTTCTGCAAATTTTGGGAATTTATCTTTGATTGTTGATTTTTCTAGAGAAGGTCGACTTCCCCACGGAGGCCGTACTTTTCTATGGTTGCATTGGGATTCGAGCCTTCTGTTATCCTCTGTTTCCGGCTCGTTTCTTGGATGGAATATGGACGCCTAGCTCTTAGCTGTTGATCGCTTGTGGTATGAGAGCTTTCAGAGTTGATTTGACAAAGATACATCCAATTCTATGAGGTTTGACACTGCTGGTTTGATTTTCTGTTTATGCTGTTTCTGATTAGACTTATTAAATATTGGTATTTTGCTGGTTGTGCTTCAATTTCATATTATTTAATCATTGTAAATGTTAGAGGAAGTGATACTCTAACTATTGGTTGATTTTGGAAGCATATCTTTGAGTTTTGCAGCTTATTTTCATTATTGTAAAGCTGATTAGTAGTACTACAGCTCTTTCTTTATTGCTGCAATTTTATATCTGTTTTACACTCCCACAATTGAGTGGTTGAGTTTTAGAATAAACATATATCTTGTTTTTAATTTCCCCCCACATTATAAGTGGTTGTGTGGACAATATTCCCCCCACGTTAATAAGTGGAAGAGTGGATTTAAAGGTTGACTTGCCGCCTAATAATTGTTGTAAACTCACCCACTGAATAAGTGGAGTATTCCCACTGCTTGTGGATGCCTGCATCAGTAGAAGAATTGTACTTTCAGCTTGTTTATGCCTAACGATCATCTGACCATATGCTATCACCTCGCCTACATTGGGATCTTGGTGAACATGGTTAGAGTTATCTTCTTTGTTGATTTGCATTTTGGAGCTAACGCTAATCAGTGTTTGGTTGCTGATTTGAATGTTAATTTTGGGAAAAAATTAAGGGGGAATATTTCACTACCATTTCAAGTACTCCCAGGTTTAATTCCTTCAGAGTTAGGGGAGTATTACAGGGGCAATGTGTTGCTGTTCTAATTGATAGTGGGGCAACCCACAATTTCATTGATTCAGCCTTAGTGGCTAAGAGGGGTATACCTACAAAGGGATTTGAGGGATTCAATGTGATGGTTGCGGATGGGTTCAACATGACTTGCACACAGAGGGTTCCTCAACTGGGTGTCACCTTGGGCAATTATAGTGTTACAAATGACTTCTATGTGGTGGACCTAGGTGATACGAATGCTATTCTAGGTATACATTGGTTACACTCATTGGGGAAGTATTCACAGAACTTCCAAAGTATGGAGCTCAAGTTCAGGGTAGCGGATGGAAAAAGGTTGTGCTCAGGGGTATGGCAAATGGTTCTCTGAAGATAGTGTTTGCTAAGAGGATGGAGAGCATCTTCAAGTATGGGGATGTTGCATGGGCAGCGGAGTGTTTAATTACTACTAAGGAGACTCCTGACAGTGATCAGCCTTATCATGTGGATATCCAGTCATTATTGGGTAAGCACGATAGAGTGTTTGGAGAGATTCCTCACGGGAGACCACCAGATAGGGGTTTTGAGCATACCATTGAGTTGAAGGAGGGGGCCAAGCACGCCATAACCACCCCCTATATACATCCTAAGAAATTTAAGGATGAGATCGAGAAAGAAATCAAGGAATTGCTTGACATGGGGCACATTAGACCCATCTTCAGGCCCTTTGCTTCTTTTGTAGTCCTGGTGAAGAAGGATGGGATGATGCAAATGTGTATAGACTATCGGGAACTGAACAAGAAAACCATTAAGAACAAGTACCTTATACCCAATATTGATGAGTTACTGGATGAGTTACATGGGGCAATGTATTTTTTAAAGACTGATCTTTGTTTTGGGTACCATCAGATCAGGGTCCATGAACAAGATATTCCCAAGATAGCTTTCAAGTGTCACCATGGGCACTATGAGTTCTTAGTCATGCCCTTTGGGTTGACTAACGTACCTACTACCTTTTAGTCCTGCATGAACCATATTTTCAACAAGTAGTTGCATAAGTATCTTTCGGTGTTCTTTGATGATTTGCTCATTTACGATAAAACTTGGGATGATCACCTGAAATAGTTGGATGAGGTTTTGGGCATCATGTGGGAGTAATCCTTGTATGCTAAGGCCTTGAAGTGTGAGTTTGGCCTTAATGAGATGGCCATGTGATTAGTGCACAAGGTGTACAACTTCATCAGGAGAAGATCCAAGCAATTCTTCACTGGCCACCACCTAAGTCCCTTATTGAGTTGTGTGGTTTCTTTGAACCATGCAGCTACTATAGGCGTTTTGTCAAGGGTTTCTCACAGCTAGGGGCACCGTTGACAAATCTCACTAAGAAAGGGGCTTTCAAATGGTCAGAGGCACATAGAGCCTTTGATAAGCTCAAGGAGGTGATGAGCAGTTGTCCTGTATTGGCATTTTTAGATTTTACACAACCATTTGTTTTGGAGTGTGATGCATCGGGTGAGGGCATAGTGTTGTGTTCTTTTCACACATCACCCCATTGCAAATGGGGACCCCCTAATTTTTGCTTTGTTTGGGTCCTTTGGCTTTGCTTTTGGGTTGTTTTCCTGTTGTCTCTCTCTTTGTTGTCTGTCTTTCCGGGGATGTGCCCATCTTTGAATGTAAATTGAGTTTTTGACCAAGTTTGTGAAATTAGGATTTGCATTCTTCAGGCCAGTTCGAGGTTGATTTGAGTGAACGAATTGAAGTTTGAGTTTGGCACTGCAGTCAGTAAGCTTCTAGCAGGTTCGTGGCAAAATTTTATTGGATTCTGACAACTTGCTATTTTTAGTAAGTACTTAATTTGAGACATTTTTCTCAGCACTTTTGAAGTTTTATCCGTAATACTGCATCCAGGACACGTCAAACAGCTTGTCTACAAAATTTGAGCTAGAACGGACAACTTCCTATTTTTAGCAAGTTCACCTTCAGGAGCTGATTTTAGGGTTTACATGTGAAGTTTTTCAACGCATGCTTGGAGAATATTTCTGGGTTTTCCGAGACCTACACGATGATATAACATGCAAGATGAGATGATGACTTTCAGTACTCAGCCTTCGGAGGCTATTTTTAGGGTTTACATGTTGGAATTTTCTACGCATGTCTGGACATTCTTTGTGGGTTTCTCGAAAGCTTCGCAGTGGTATAACATGCAAACTAGGATCAGGAGCTTTTTCAGGAGCCGTCTTCAAAGGCTATTTTTAGGGTTTGCATGAAGGACTTCTCAGCGCATGTTAGGTTATTTTTTATGAGTTTTTCAAGAGCTACGCAGTGATGTGACATGGAAGCAAAGTTGATCACTTTTTCAGGGACATACTATTTTTGGCAGGATCACTCTGACAGCTGCCCAACACCTTAGTAACACGAACAGAGCAAAGTGCAACAGAAACGGGGTCAAACGAAGATCGTTTGAGCAACATGCAAGTCAAATTAGGGTTTCCAACTTCGGGACCTAAAATGAGGGGTCAAACGCCAGAATCTCCGAAAACCGGTGTATCCCACTGCGATCAGTATCTTTCGAGCTATCCATTGGTGAAATTTGAAGGCAATTTGAGCACTTACTATTTATAGTAAGGCACTCCAGAAATAGGCTATAAATAGTAAGTCAGCAACAGGCGCCAGTGTGAATAGGCAAGTTAACCCATGAGGATCACGTCATTCAGATTTCAAGTTAAACGGAGTTGTGGAAGTCATGAAATCAAGTAGTTACTATAAATAGTAAAACACCCCCAAAAACATGCTATAAATAGCAAGTCAGCACGAGAAGGCAGTGTGAACAGATCAACTTGGTCATGAGGATTCTATGGCGCGAATTTCAGATCAATCGAAGCTTTAGAGGTATGAAAATCAGAGGGCTTACTAAATATAGTAAAACAGGAGCAAGCAAGCCAGAGAAATGTCTTAAGTCTGAGAAATTTCCTTCACCCCCTGTGAAATGCGCCCAAGATGAGACTGGCAGAAGGACGGAAAAGGTTTCAAATGTTAAAAATCCTGCTCACCCCCTCAAATGCGCCCTCAAGGAGAGATGGTTTTGGAGAAAATTCTAAGGCATGGAAATTCCTGCAGGACCCCCTAAATGCGCCTTGTTATGAAGGGAAGTGAGGAAAATGAGTTAAGTTCCTACTTGACCCATGAAATGCACCCTCATCTCAAGATGGTGATAGAAAAGTTTCTTAGGCACTGGTTTATTCCTACTCCACACCTTAAATGTGCCCAAGTTGGCTGGCTTGGAAAGAAAAAAAAGTTAAGTGTTTGGAAACTTCCTCCTTGACCCTCCAAATGCGCCCAAACATGTTGAAGGTGTTAGCTCTTTGAAAAATATTCTAAGTGTTAGAAATTCCTCCTCCTACCCTCAAATGCGCCCAAGATGAAGTGAGGTTGAGAAAAAGTTTCCAGGGCAAGTCAAAGTTCCTCCTTGACCCCTTGAATGCGCCCAACTTGCTAGGCTATGGAGTGTGAAGAAAATTTCTAAGTGTGGAAGTTCCTGCAGACCCCCCCAAATGCGCCCTCATCAAGTCAAGGTGATGAAAAGTCTTCAAGGTGTTGCTAATTCCTCCAAATGCGCCCGTCTCCAGCATGTGTGAAGGAAAAGTTTCTAAGGCGTTGGGTTATTCTTGCTCCCTACCTCAAATGCGCCCAAGGAGAGAAGTAGTGGTGATAAAAGTCTAAGGCAAGTTTGACTTTCACCTTGACATGTCAAATGCGCCCAAGTCCAAGATGAAGCCAAGACATTTTCCAAGTGTTAATTCCTCAATATGCAAAATGCGCCCAAATGGAAGAAAGATGGATGGGAGAAAAAATTGTCTAAAATGTTCAAAATTCCTCCTTGACCCCCTATATGCACCCCTGTTCATAGTGATGATGAAATTTTTTCTAAGTATTGAAGTTTTCACCTCTTCTAGAAATATATGCCTAAGCTTGAGAGAAGTTGATAAAATTCACTAAGGCATGTACAAATTGGCAAGAAGGGGTCAGAATACTCCAACTTCATGAGATTGAAGAAGATTGTCAAGGTAGAGCAAAGAAAATACGCCCAGGGATGAAGAATGAACATGAAATTTGATGAGAAAATATTTTTCTAAGGTTAAAATTCAAAAATTAAATGAACCCCTTCATTCATAGACCCATGAATTTTGCACGTTTTGAGGGGAATTTTCTTCTGGGTACTGGACATTTTCAGTAAGGAAGTGATTTTGAAATCTTCCAAACCTCACTGGAGATTTTATGGTGAATATTTTCACTCGGGCGCCTGGTTGATGATTTTTCTAGAGGAAATAAATTAGATAAGAAGGGGGGAATTTGTCTAAGGCATGGGAAGTTGAAAATGAAGTGAAACTCAAACATCAGGGTGATATACGCCCCAGCTCTCATGATATTAAATGTGCCCATGATGAGAAGCTATGAAGAAGGCAAAAGTTGTGTCAGAGAAACATGACGAACCCTATCAGATCCAGAGACCACTCAGACATTGGGGATCAAAACATGGAGATCAGGTAAGTGAGGTGAATTTATATTATGAAGTGTTTTGATGCTCTTCTCCTTGCTTGTTTTGTAGGGTGAACACCAAGGTCAAGGCATGATGACTTGGGGAGATGGAGCGAGTACTTGGAAGAAATGGCTAAGTGTTGACCCAGTATGCACCCAACTCAGGAAGGCGAGTGGCAAAGGAGAACGTGTCGAGTCCAAGATTGGAGAATCCTTCAAGATGAGGATGAAGAAATGATGAAGACCTAGGCATTAAAGAGTCATTCTCAAGCACTAAAACGCCCTCAAGGCTAAGGATGAGGAGTGAACAAAAGGCTTCAATGTTAAAGAATGACAACGAAATGGGCTAAAGAGCGAAGTAGAGAAATTCTCCTTAAGTGTAAGGTCCTTTGATGACCCAAAAGATGTTCTCCAGCATGCTTCATACAGCTCAAGATGCAGTGGCAGGAAGGGTGAAAATCACCATCAAACAGGTTAAAAAGTTACAGCCTTGGAGTTAGATTGAGAACGTGCCTACCATGCCGATTGAAGCTATGTTGGCCAGATTCATAGAGTTTGTAGTTGTTGTGACCTTTTTCACACATCGCCCCATTGCAAATGGGGACCCCCTAATTTTTGCTCCATTATGGTCTTTTGGGCTTTGTTTTTTGTCTCTCTCCCTCTCTTTCCGTCACTTTTTTGCAATTTGCCTTCCGGGGATGTTCCCGTCTGCGGGCTTAAATGTAAAATTTTGGCCAAGTCTGAAAATGAGGGTTTTGAGTCTTCTGGTCAATCTGAGGTCAAACAAAGTGAATAAATTGAAAACAGAGATCGACATTGTTGTCAGTGTGCTCCCAGCTAGTTTCCACTGAAGTTTCATCAGATTCTGGCAACTTACTATTTTTAGTAAGTGTGCAATTCAAGACATTCCTTCAACATTCTTGAAGTTTTAACAATCACGCCGCATTCAGAATACATCAAGCTGCTCACTGGCAAATTTTGAGCCAGAACGGACCACTTACTATTTTTAGCTGTTCAGCTTCCAGAGTAGATTCCAAGGTTTATATGCAGAATTCTTCAATGCGTGTCTGAGTATTCCTTCTGGGTTTTATGAGACCTTCGCGATGGTATAACATGCAAAGTGAGATAACGACTTTCAGAGTTTAGCCTTCAGAGGCTATTTTTAGGGTTTGCATGTTGAGATTTTCTTTGCATATCTGCATATTCCTTATGGGATTTTCGAGAGCTACGCAGTGATGTGACATGCAAACGGAGATAATCACTTATTCAGGAACTTACTATTTTTAGCAAATTCATTTCGGCAGTCGCCTCCCAACACTTCAGAATCACAAACTGATCGCAATGCAACAAAAACGAGGACAAATGGAGGTCGTTTGATATGCATGCAAGACCAATTAGGCTTTCTAGCTTCGGGACCCAAAAAGAGGGGTATAAAGTCAAAATTTCTGAAAATCGATGTATCCCACTACGTTCAGTATCTTTCAAGCTATCCGCTGGTGAAATTTGAGGGCAAACGGAGCACTTACTATTTATAGTAAGGCGTTCCAGAAACTGGCTAAAAATAGCAAGTCAGCATCATGCTCCAGTGTGAACGGGCAGGTCACCCGATGAGGAGCACGCCATCGAATTTCAAGTCAAACAGAGTTGTGGAGGTCTCAGAAATGAACAGTTACTATAAATAGTAAATCATCTTCAGAAATGGGCTAAAAATAGCAGGCTAGCTCAGAATGGCAGTGTGAATAGGTTAAATAGGTCATGCGGGTCCTATGCCTAAATTTCAAATCGTTTCAAGCTTCAGAAGTACCGAAATCAGAGGACTTACTATAAATAGCAGGACATGCAGAAGCTGACAGAAGGAATGGAAATTCTAAGTCTGAAGTTCCTCCACCTTGAAGTTGCGCCCTCATCCTCAGCTGGCTGGCAGATGAAAATTCTAAGTTGAGTTCATCCTTCAACCTACCTCATATGTGCCCTCTTCAAGGATCAAGATGATTAAAAAATTCTCTAAGTATTGGAATATCCTGCTTCACCCTCAAAATGCACCCAGCTTGCCTTCAGGATGATTGGAAAATGTCTAAGGCATAAAGTCTTGTCCTTCTCCACACCTCAAATGCGCCCAAGGGAGGAAGTGTTGATGATAAAAAATAAAATAAAATTCTAAGGCGTGAGGTTTATCCTCCTCAACATGCTAAATGTGCCCTCATCATCAAGCATGCAAGAAGAATCTATAATCTGAAGTTATCCTCCTCTCACCCCAAAATGCGCCCACACTAAGAAGCTTGGAAGAGAAAGTCAAAGAGTCAACAAGTTCATCCTCCACCCCCTTTGAAATATGCCCAAGTTTACAGGGAATCCAAGGTGGTCAAAGGCATTGAAGACTTTTAATCCTCTTGCAAGTGCTATATGCGCCCAAATGAAGGCATGTGAGGACAAAACCAAAGACATGCAAAGTTGGAAAAGGACAAAACGTCTCCATGCAAAAGTATACATGCAAAGGCATATAAGGACAAAAGTATACATGCAAAGATGCAAGATGAGGACAAACAAAAAGACAAGGCGTTGAAAGCACATAAAGACACAAGCCAAAGGTAGAGTTGAAAATGTTCCTCTTCAAGTGTGATATGCGCCCAAGTTAGGGAGGAATTGCTAAAAATATTCTAAGTAAGAGTTTCATCCTTCCACACATGTGAAATGCGCCCTCACTTCAGCAAGAAAAAGACAAGTTTTTTTTATCCTTCATAACATCAAAAATGCGCCCATATTGAAGTTGGTGGAGGATGTGAATAATAAAATTTGCTAAGTACGCCAAGGTAAGGTGAAGGTGGTGATGATAAAATATGCTAGGTGTTGGAATTTAAAAAAAAAATATATATATCCCTCATGAAATGTAAAATGCGCCGAAGACATTCAAAGAAAAAATTTCCTAAGTGAGTTAATAAAAAATTTCCTCACCACTGGCAGAGTGATTGAAGCTGAGTGAAAGTTTTCTAAGGCAAAATTCAAAGTGTGCCTATGTTTGTGATTTTGATTTAAAATTTTCTAAGGCACGATATTTCCATCCCTAAGAAAATAACGCCCAAGTCTGGTGAAGTCATGGAATTTTCTTGAGACACGAACAAGATTGCCAGTGAAGGAGTCAGATAATGCCAGCTGTACAGGGTCAATAAAAAAATTTCAAGTCTGAGCAAAGAAGTACTCACAAGAATGAAGAAATGAAATAAATTTGTTGAGAATTATTTTTCTAAGAAAAATTAAATGAACCCGTTCGTTGTATACCCATGAATTCGATGCGTTCTGAAGAAAATTTTCTTCTGGGTACTGAAGATCTTCGACAAGGAATGGATTTTAGTGTTTTCTGCACTTTGCCAAGGCTTTTAAGATGGAGATTTTGATCGGCACTTGAAATAATGAATTTCCTAAGTAAAAGTTTGAAAATTTTTCTAAGGCAAGAAAGGAAAAAGATGTTGAAATATGTCACCTTGGCGGATGAATTTGAGGTTGAGCACCTAGATAATTTTTGATCAAGTTCCTGATGAAAACATTTTGCTCGAGCCAGAGTTAGATGAAATATCAGAGTGAAGTACGCCCGGGCAGAATACAAGATGGGTTGAAAATTTGGTTAAGGCATGAAGAATTCGAGGATGAAGTTGGTTAGAATAAAACGATGAACCCTTGGAAGTTAAAACGTGAAAATCAGGGAAGTAAAGTGAATTTATATTATGAAGTATTCTGATGCTCTTTGCTTGTTTTGCAGGAGGAACGTCGAGACTAAACAGTGGTGACTTGGAGAGATTAAGCGAATACTTGGAGAAAATGGCTAAGTGTTAAGACTTCTAGAGATTAGAATAGAGAGACATCTAGGTGACAGCTTAGAAGTAGCATAGCATAGATTGATAGAGTAGTTTGAAGAAGAAGGAAAGTTTTTCCTTTAGAACTTTGTAAGAAATTGTTGTGAACACTCTCCCAATAAAAAGAATTTTCATTGATGATGAATTTCGTCTTTTGTTGTGAGTAGCTAGCAAGGTTTCTTCATCCTTCTGATTCAAGTAGTGGCTTAAAGTAGAATAAGTTTCATTTCATGTACGTAGGTGATAGTGTGGAATGTGGTCTTCAATTTGAGCAAACTTCGTCTATCCATACCACTAGTGTGTTCGCTGATGGTGAATGCGCCTTGTGTGGTCAACTGGGAACATTGTGGACCTAACTTCAATCACAGTTTGAATGATGGTATGCGTTGTTGTGATGGTATCTTCATGTCAAGTGGTGGTTTGAACATCTTTAGTCATCTCCTCTGAAGATTGCACCGACTCCGTGGAAGCTGTCCGAGGCGAGGCAAAGCGAAGTTTGGTTGAAGTTTGCTGAAGTTGAGCTCCATATCCCACACTTAGAATAGATTTAGACTCTCTAAACCCGCAACCACTTTAAATTCAAGATTTCTGGTTAGAATAGGAAACCGTGTTTCATTGATAAATCTGTCGAACTGTGAAAACCCCTTCCTCTGTTGTTGAACAATTCCGTAAGTCCCCTTGAAATACCAGCAAATCACATTGAGCCAACTGAGACTATTCGCATTGAAAGAACCTTGGAGTTGAACGCACGAACTCTCTCGCAATCTTAGCGTGGATACTTTGATCAAGAGAGAATAGGGTAGTTGTTGGCGACTTTATTCTGCGTTGGTGCGGTCATGAAAAACACATCAACAGTAGTCAAGAAGAAGAACAGTGTGAACGCGTTTACAGACAGGAATCTTCTAGAAGATGGTGGACATTAATTGCTCATTTGTTACTCCACTCTTCTTGGTGGAGGTTTTTAGGGTTAGGGTTTATGTGGCTCGATCCGAGCCCTTCATTGTAATTGAATCTGAGTCATCCATTGGATTTGGCCAATTATAAAAGGGGCATCCCCCCTCATTTGTAATTCATTAGATTAGCTCAGAGATAGGAAGATAGAGGGACAAGTTAGAGATATCTTAGTATAGATTGATAGTGTAGTTTGAAGGAGGAAAGTTTTTCCTTTGAAAACTTTGTAAGAAATTGTTGTGAACACTCTCTCAATAAAAAGAGTTTTCATTGATGATGATCTCGTCTTTTGTTGTGAGTAGCTAGCAAGGTTTCTTCGTCCTTCTGATTCGAGTAGAATCTTAAAGTAGAATAAATTTCATTTCATGCAAGTAGTAGACAGTAACTGTGGAATGTGGTCTTCAATTTGAGCAAACTTCGTCTATCCATACCACTAGTGGGCTCGCTGATGGTGAGTTCGCCTTGCGTGGTCAACTGGAAGCTTGTGGACTTAACTTCGATTACGATCTTCATGTTGGTATGCGTTGTCGTGACGGTGTCTTCATTGTTGAATTGTAATTGGAATATCTTTAGTTACTCCCCTTGAAGATTGCACTGGTTATGTGGAAGCTGTTCGAAGTGAGGCAAAGCGGAATCTGGTTGAGGCTTGTGAAAATTGATCTCCACATCCCACGCATAGATTAGTCCATAGCATCTTCTATCCCTGCACCCGTTTTAATTCAGTAATTTCTGGTTAGTTAAGGAAACAGGAGCTTTACAGACAAACCTTTCGAGCATTCAAATCCCTTTCTCCGCTGTTGAACAATTTCGTAAGTCCCCTTGAAATACCAGCAAATCACATCAAGCCAACTGAGACTATCCCCTGCGTGAGGGAACCTTGGAGTTGAATGCATGATCTTTCTAGCAATCTTAACATGTAGGAGATTTTGTTCAAGAGAGGATAGAGTCGCCATTGGTAACTTTATTCTGTGTTGGTGTGGTCACGAAAAACACATCAACACATAGGAGCACTGTTGATGCAGAACATGCATCCAATTGCGTTTGAGAGCCGTAAGTTGAGGGGGCCTGAGAGACTGTATTCTATTTATGATAAGGTGATGCTTGCCATAATGCATGCATTGGAAAAGTTTAGGGAATACCTTGTAGGTGAGAGGTTTGTGGTGAGAACTAACCACAACAGTCTCAAATATTATTTGCGGTAGAAGGATTTGAATGAGAGACAGCTGAAGTGGGCTAGCAAAATACAGGCCTATGACTTTGACATCGAGTACATAAAGGGCAAGAAGAACATTGTAGCAGATGCCCTCTCCAAGAAATCAATAGCTTGCTCACTCACAAAGATTTCAGCAGATTGGAAATCTCATCTATTGGTGGAGTACTCCAAGAGCAAATTTGCTTGTGAGTTGATGGACGGATAGGTTAAGGATGATTGTTACAGGGTAGTGGATTATATCATCTTCTATAAGGACAAAATCTATTTAGTGCTGAAATCTAAACTCAAGGAGAAGATAATGAGAGCTACTCATGACACTCCCTTAGTTGGTCATTCAGGTTACTTTAAGACATACTGGCAGGTTAGGGAGAGGTTCTCTTGGAAGGGCCTCAAGGATGATGTATTGTAGTATGTGAGGGAGTGTATGACTTTTCAGGAAAACAAGTCGAAGCATTCTCATCTGGTGGGCTTGCTACAACCATTACCCATCCTAGAGAAAAAGTGGAGAGCATTTCGATGGACTTCATCACCAGTTTATCCAAGGTTCATGGTAGAGATTGCATTTATGTGGTAGTAGATCGACTGACTAAATTTGCTCACTTCTTTGCTATTTATTTTGAGTACAAGGAACCTCAGGTGGCAGAGTTGTTTTTCAAAGAGGTTTTCAGACTTCATGGGTTGCGAAGGTACATAGTCAATGACAGGGACAACAGGTTCCTAAGTGCTTTTTTGGACAAACTGAGATTGTGAATAAGTGGGTTGAGGGGTATCTGCGTAATTATGTCTCTGGATAGCAGAAGACATGGATTAAGTGGTTACACTCGGCAAAGCATTGCTATAACACCACTTACCACATGTCGATTGGTATGACACCCTTCCATGCATTGTATGGATATGATGTACCGTCATTTTTGGATCTGGTTTTTGGAGATAGTAGGGCTTCTAAAGCCAAGGATTGGATACAAGAGAGCCAAGACATTCTTAAGGCTCTTAAGGAGAATTTACTGGTGGCACAAAATCGACAGAAGACCTACGTAGATAGGCACAGGGTTGAGCACAGTTTTGAGGTGGGAGATCTAGTTTTCCTACAATTGCAACCCTACAGGTAGTTTGCGCTGAAGAAAAGCGGTGCAAAAAAAGTAAAGCCACAGTTTTATGGCCCTTACAGGATCACTAGATGTGTGGGGGAAGTAGCCTATGAGTTGGAATTGCTAGAGAACAACAAAATTCACAATGTGTTTCATGTTTCGTGCCTCAAGAAGGCACTGGGGTAGTAGGTTACTTCATAAGTAGAGTTGCCTCCATTGGATGAGGGAAATTTGGTCTTGGTTCTTGAGGAGATTGTTGATACTTGGGAGAGTAGATTGAGGAATAGGGTGATTAAGGAGTATTTGATCAGGGGGAGAGACTTGCCAGCAGAGGACACAACTTGGGAGGGAGAACAGATATTGCAACATCCCAATTTGTAATTGCTTGAGGTCAAGCAATCTCGAGAAGGGAGGATTGTAATATCCCCTTCTCTGTGATCACCCAGGGTGCTAATTTAGCCTTTTTAATTCCCGAAGGCTAAAGGCGGGATAAGGGAATTCATTTTTTTAATTATTTAATATTGCCTAGTGGGAAAAGCAAAGGTTAAAAAGGTAATGTGAAGTGATTAATTAAATATGTTATAAAGTGACTTTAATTGAAATATTAAAAGGTAACTTAATAAAGTCACTTTATTATATTTGAGCAGGAAATTAAAGTGAAATATAAAAGGAGATTTGGAGGCTCGTTTTTGTTCATGCTTGGTTATTTTCTCACTTTCACCTTGGAGAGCTCTTGAAGCTTTGTGGTCTTGGGGATAGGGAAACCTTAGGGCATCCGGTTTCGATGGTGAAACGATTCCACCCTAGCTGGTTTGTTGAGGGATCATTCATGTCTTCTACATGGGCGATATTGGCAATTTTTATGAATCTCTTGTGGAGATAAAAATTGGTAAAAGCGATTTATATTTAGTTTGAGGATTCATATCAAGGGTTTGACTTTGAGCAAACATTTGTCTTCTTATTTGGGCGCTATCCATTCTGAGCTGAAGCTACACATTCATATTGTTTTTGAGGTGTTTAGTTGCATATTCATTGGGGGACGTATCTGAGGTTTCTTTCTAGGGCGTGATCAATAATAGAGGGTTTTATCTTGAGTTTCTTGGTAGAAGGGTTCCAACTGAGCCACCATTTTGTATACATCCATCATCTATTTCTACTAAGATGTCTTGCATAGGAAGTAAATGGCACAAGCACTTAGAAGGAGCACAAATGATAGGCGGTACATGTTCTTAGGCAGGGACGTGTCTACAAAGGAGGCCGTGGATTTCAGTAGGAGATTATTGTTGTGTGGAGGCATGTAAAAGGAGTTTGGAGGCCAGCGTGAGTTCCTTGCAGCAAATCGCACCCCTCTTCTTGCATTTCCTGCTCTACCACACTCACACACGGAGTCTAGGACCTGTGCGTGGCTGATTGGAGGAGTATTGGAGACTATCTCTACTGTTTGTGAGGTTTCTTAGAGATTTCGAGCCAAGTGTAGTTTGTTGTGTGCATTTCATTCCTTCACTCATTTCCAAGTTTGGGTATTATACCACCATATGTTGGTCAAATGTAATTATTTGCTCAAAATATCAAAATTATTTAATCCGGTAAGCTGAAATAGAATTTTGAGTGCCTAAATCTATAATCAGATTAGAAGTCTGTTCATCTGAGAGTGCATTTGTATGTTGGCCAAGTTTGAAGAATCATTTGCATAACATATTCTTAGCTCTCAGTCAGGGTTGTATAGAATTGTCATTGTTAACAGTAGATTGCTACTTGAATATTACATATCTATGAAGAGTTATTTTGCATTCTAATTGTCAGATTTAGTTATATATTCTCCTTGTATTACCTTGTCAAAATATATGCATGATCATGAAATAAGTTTGATAAAATGGCACATCTATCAAACTAGAACAATTGAAAAATTTCTACACAAAATCAGAAGGGTATTTTACATTCACAGACAACAAAATTAAGTCCCACGTCTGTGAAACATGCATGAGAATGAGCATAAAATAAAAATGTTAATATTATGTTTGCTTTGGACTTTAGGGAAAAATTTTAACATTAGGAGAGATGGTGGGCCCCATGCAATTAAGAAAGGAGGAATAAAAATTAAAATAATCAATTTTTTTATTGTTTTTTAACCCCAGGAACCTCCCAGCCCGTGGGCGACAGCTAGCCGTCCTTGGTACGATGGGGGACATTTCCAATGTCCCCCATCTATACCGGGGACAAGGAACCGTCCCCAAATGGCCGGGGACGTTTCCTGGCATTTCCTACTGATTGGGCTGATTCGGGGACGGCAGGGGGACATCCCCTTTGTGTCCCCCTGTCCCCGGGACGACAAGGGGCGAGAACAGTGGGTTTTGGGGCAGGGGACACGTCCCGTGTAACCTTGGATTTTCTTCCTACCTGAATTGTCCCCCTTGGCTCTTTTAGCCTTGGACATTACTTTGTCTTGCATTGACCCCTTTATTGTGGTCAATGCTGATGTCGTTCTTTTGTTTGGTCTGAGCCTTACTAGGTACATGTGACATATTGGTTTCTATTCACGGTCTCTTGCTTTTCTTCCTCAACCTTGTGCTTCATTGAGTTCTCTTTCCTTTCCATGACTATTTGCACTAGTAGTCATATCTAATGGCCTGGGATTTAATCACTTTTAGTTAAAATTTAGTTCCATTGTTTTTCTCTACTTTAGCTCTTAGTGTTTTGTTACTTCCACAACCTAAGTTCCTTTTACCCTAGTGTTTCTCTATTTCAACTGAATGTACATTTTTTGTGGATATTAATTTAGTTTTTGTCTTTTCTTGCTTTCTTTTCTTCACAAGTCAATTTTGCTATTTTGTCTTTGGTTTTATTTTCTTCAAAGTATGCTTTTGATCTTCATTCATAAAACCTTAGACAATAACGGGTTGACGATTGGTCACTAACTATTTTTTCGTTGTTTGAAAGGTGGATTTGGATCTTGGTAATTATGAACGCTTTTTAGATGTGACATTGACTAAGGACAACAATATTACCACTGGAAAGATATATCAGGTACTTAATAGTATTTCAAATCCTTAAAGCTTCATGTTATACTTGTTTGGTTGCCTATCTTATTAATAATTTTTAAATATACCCAGTCTGTTATTGACAAAGAACGGAAGGGAGACTACCTAGGCAAGACTGTACAGGTACAAAAACTGCCTCCTATAATTCTGTTTTCACTTAAACTTTCTGCTATATTTAATTCATTGCATGTTGATTTTTTTCCAGGAACATGATTAACTACTTAAAGCTGATCACAGATTATAAATTGTACACATTGGTATGCAGGTAATTCCACATATTACAGATGCCATTCAGGATTGGATAAAAGGTGTATCTCAAATTCCTGTGGATGGGAAAGAAGGTCCAGCTGATGTATGTGTCATTGAGTTGGGAGGAACAGTAGGTAAGGACTGATTTTTAAGGAGTATTGTAAATGGCATTATCTCATTGTTTTTTCAATAGTCTTTCTTTTTGCAAATTGAAAATGCGCATGGATAAGTTGAACTCATTTTCCATACATTAGCTGACAGATTTGTTACTTTATTTTATCACTTAGATTTTCTCTGCAAATGTTCAAGCTTAATATACAAGTTTACCTCTGTAACCATCAGTATATTACAGAAGTGAAACCCTTTGTATTCAGGTGATATTGAATCAATGCCATTTATTGAGTCTTTACGTCAACTTTCGTATTCTGTTGGTAAGTTGCTTTATTTTCATTTTCTGAGTATGCATTCTTGTAAATAGTACATTTTTTAGATTATCATTAACTGAAGACCATCATACAAATACCTACAGGATCAGAAAACTTTTGCCTTGTCCATGTCAGCCTTGTACCTGTTATTGGTGTTGTTGGAGAGCAGGTGATCAACATTGTTGCATAGACGTTTTCATTTGATGTTTACCAATTTTTGAAACAAAAGTACAATTAGTTTTATCCTGCATCAATACTCGTTCATGACACTGTTTAGTATGTTATTGACTAGCATGTCAAATCAAACTGGGAGGTAATATTTATTTTTTTATTTCTTTATGGCAGAAAACAAAGCCAACACAGCATAGTGTTCGGGAATTAAGAGCATTAGGCTTGACACCACATCTTCTTGTTTGTCGCAGTTATCAGGTGTGGTCTCTTTTTTCAATGCTTTAGTCTGCCTTTTGTTAACTGCTATTTGAAAATGAGAAGGATATGCATTTAGAAAGGGTGTAAGCTTTAAGACAGGTTACCTGTCTTACTCATCCAGTGTATTCCATGTGCATTACTTGCATATTTATTTGCACCTTGTGGCAACAACATTTGTGACTGTGGCCTTAAGAGCTGTAAAAGACAAAAATCTCATAGGCCTAGTTACAATGAGCAGATGTTATTAAAAATTATAAAAAATATAACTACAGGTCTTGCCGAGCTACTATTTGAATCATAGAATAAAAATTCTGCATGCGATTTCCTCGCTTGTAAGGATTTGTGAGGCAAATAGGGCTGGCAAGTTACTCGCCAAAGAAGCTGCCAAAGAATTGTCAAAATTCGTGGGTAGGTTATGTTAATGATTACATGCAGCGTCGTAGCAACTTCCAGCGATATCATTACTATGAATAAATTAAATAATAGCCATAAGTTATCTAATTTATAAGATCTCAAGAGGCATTATGATGAGGTGTCACTTCGATTTGTTAAAAGCAAATAATGATTAAATGTAAAGACATATCTCTTGTGTTAAGAGCCGACTTCCTTCATTGGCGCGATTAATTAAAAAGGAGATATATTTTATGGTTGGCCGACTTGTATCAAGTTAAGGGTGGCGTCCCTCCAGATTGTATATATAAGACATCTCTCTCTCATTGTTGATATCAAGCAAGTTCGAATAATCATTTATGCAAGTGCGATTTCTTCAAAGAGCAGTGCGAATTCTTCAAAAAGTAGTTGCGAACTCAAAGGCAGAGTTAGATACTTGCAGATTATTATCTGCCATTGCATCTTGTGTTAGGTGCTGAAGATTGGCCTTATAATTGGCCTCATTGTAAAGAGAATTGTTGCCACTATTTATATATATAAGAGAGATCTTTGTTGCTGGGTTTTTCTCCCTCATGAGGAGGGTTTTCTCAAGGTATCTGCTGTGTTATTGTGTCTGATTTGAATTTAATTTCTGTGCATTAATCTGATCATTAAAATTTAACATGGTATCAGAGCGGGTTTGAGAAGATCATGATCAGATTTACAGCGATACTCTTTTCTCTTCGTCTTAATTCTTTGTCTATCTCTACATCAATCAAGATGGTGATCGGATTGAAGATCGAAGATAGACTCGAGGGAGATTCCAACTTTACATCATGGAGGTTTAGAATCATGCTCACATTGGAGGAGAATGATTTGGTAGAGTTTGTGGAGACCAAAGTTCCCGAACCTAAAGAGGCAGAAGAGAAGCTGCAATGGAGAAAGAAAGACATCAAGGCGAAGAAGTTGTTGGTTGATCCGTCAAAGACCATATTGTGCCGATTGTCTCCAAGTTGAAGACAGCAAGGGATATGTTCAAAACTTTGGAGGAAATGTATGAAATCAACAACACCAGTAGGGCACTTGCCTTGAAGCAACAACTTCATCATGTTAAGATGGCAGAAGGAGAATTTGTCATCACCTACTTCATGAAAATTTCCGAATTAAGAGATCAGCTCTCTACCATTGGTCATATTGTTGATGACAAGGATTTGACCATGCTGGCTCTTAATGGTCTTCCTTCATCTTGGGAGTCTTACATTCAAGGAATCAGTGCGAGATCGAAACTTCCCAAGTTTGATCGATTGAGGGCAGACTGTATTCAAGAGGAGTCGAGGTTGGCTACGGGAGGTATTGGTCGAAGCTCTACAAATGAAGATATTCATGTTCTTTCCGCTCAATCATCAGAGAAGAAAGGAAAAAGAGGAAAGAAAAGATACTTCAAGAGGAATAGAGATAAAGGGTTAGATGGTGCTCCCGCATTCAAGAAGAAGTGGGACCTCTCCCAAGTCCAATGCTTTCGTTGTGACGAGTTTGGTCACTATGCAAAGGATTGTCCAACCAGGCCTAATCAGCATGCTTCATTTGCGGATATAAATAAGTTCTCTCCTCAGAAGGATTCTAGGGAATTTCTATTCTAAGTCATGGTCCTGTGTTCAAGCCGTGAAGGTTGTGTGTTGATCTGTGCTCAAGAGCAGTGTATCTTGCATCCATTAGAATATTTAAAGAGATAAGTATTCTTTGTTTGTTAAGTTATATCTTTTATTTGAATCTTGTAATTAGTAAAGAGAGATAGTGGTTTCTCTTGAATTGCGTTCACTAGCGTAAGATCCCTTGAAGATTTCATTTATTGCTAGTCATTTCATGTTAATTATGTAGACCTCTGAGTGTGACTTTGAGATGGAAAAGAGAATTGTATTTTCGTTGTGATAGGTTGGTCACATCGATATCATTCTCTAATGCATGATTTGTGTTAGAACCTTGATTCTTGGGGAAAGTTGGTTCTACTTGCTAACTGCATAATGCATTCAAGAAATTTGCAGTTGTTCAGATTGTCTTTTGTTGTGTTGAGTTTAGCACTTTCGAGAGGAGTAAAAGATGGAAGAGTTATATCATAATCATATAAAGATAAGTTCTTTTATTCCTTCATTATGATTGTTTGATATATTTATTTGTTTTAATTATTTATAAATTCTTATGTGTTCATGCTATAACCTGAGATAGTAAACCTTGTATGATTCTAGTCTTGATATTTCTTTGGATAGTCATAAACTGTTAGTAATCTCTCTCTAAATGCTTTGTGAACAGCTAGAAGCAGGAAAGTAATGAGAGATTGCTTAGCGATGAAAAGATTGAGGCATCTTATGAGGAAGTCATGCCAACCAAAGAAATGATCAAGCATGAAGTCACAACTTGCAGCCATGGGACTGAGTTGGTGGCTAGAGGGAGTTCACTTCCAGAAGTCTTCTTTGCAGCTCTAAAGCAAGAATCAAGAGGGAGTTTTTGTGACTCACTGAGAAGAAGTGAAGGTTGTAGTGTTGCAAGGCCAAGTACTTAAAGATTCAGAGGGAGCCTACTGAACCTATAGAAGATGGTTGTGTTGCTGATCGAAAGAGCACCTCTGGATGTTGTTTTAGTTGAGGTCTGCGATGACTTCCTGGTGTAGCAGGAAGCAGTCTTCAGTGGCACTGAGTACAGCAGGGGCCGAGTTTATTGCAGCTTGTGTGGCAGCTCGAGAAGCAGTGTGGCTTCGTAAGCTCCTTGCAGGATTGTCTGGACAATCAATGGAGCCTACTATCATTCATTATGATAATCAGTATCAGTGATCCTTGATAATGAGTTCTTCTTTGAGAGAAGTTCGAGGTGAAATCCCTTGTTAATGCATTTTCCTTGAGACGGAGGAATTTGAGGTGAAAGCCCTTGTTTCCACCCTCCGAGTTGAGTCATGGTGGATGTCATGTGTGTGACTCCATGACATATTTTGTACTTGTGTTTCACCCTCTGAGAGAGTCATGGTGAAAGTCACGTTGAGGTGACAACATCACGCAAGTGATGAACACTTGTACTTACCATAGTATGGTTGTAGCCATTATGGTTGATATCGTGTTGAGGCGATATCTGATATGACGTTGAGGTGGTATTCTTCTTTGCACCATAGTATGGTTGTAGCCATTATGGTAGATATCGTGTTGAGGCGATATCCAATATCACGTTGAGGTGATATTCCTTTGTTCACCATAGCATGGTTGTAGCCATTATGGTTGATATCGTATTGAGGCGATATCTGACATCACGATGAGGTGATATGTCTTGAGCAGCTGGAAGTATGCTCCTTAGCTGAGAGGGAGTGTTAATGATTACATGCAGCGTCGTAGCAACTTCCAGCGATATCATTACTATGAATAAATTAAATAATAGCCATAAGCTATCTAATTTATAAGATCTCAAGAGGCATTATGATGAGGTGTCACTTCGATCTGTTAAAAGCAAATAATGATTAAATGTAAAGACATATCTCTTGTGTTAAGAGCCAACTTCCTTCATTGGCGCGATTAATTAAAAAGGAGATATATTTTATGGTTGGCCGACTTGTATCAAGTTAAGGGTGGCGTCCCTTTAGATTGTATATATAAGACATCTCTCTCATTGTTCATATCAAGCAAGTTCGAATAATCATTTATGCAAGTGCGATTTCTTCAAAGAGCAGTGCGAATTCTTCAAAAAGTAGTTGCGAACTCAAAGGCAGAGTTAGATACTTGCAGATTATTATCTGCCATTGCATCTTGTGTTAGGTGCTGAAGATTGGCCTTATAATTGGCCTCATTGTAAAGAGAATTGTTGCCACTATTTATATATATAAGAGAGATCTTTGTTGCTGGGTTTTTCTCCCTCAAGAGGAGGGTTTTCCCAGGGTATCTGCTGTGTTATTGTGTCTGATTTGAATTTAATTTCTGTGCATTAATCTGATCATTAAAATTTAACAGGTTAGGGCAACTCTTGAGGTGGGAGAAAAACTGATCTTTTTCCATTCTCATTTACACAGTTCTTCCTTTGACAACATTGTGTTGATTTATCAATGGTTGGTTAGAACTTAAAAGTGATAATTTATGAAAAATGGCATGCACCCCCAGATTCCCACTTTGCTTTTAAAAACCAAACAAAAAAAATGTTTTTGTGCCCATGTTTTCCCATGGATGAAACTCTTAAGTTACCAAGTTTGGCACTTTAACCTATGTATTTGCTGGGTTTCATTTGGGTTCAGATCTGGTGCCGGGATGGCCTTGGGTTTGCCTAGGGTCCAGCTCAGGTGCCCTGGGTTCCCTGTGGGTTCATCTGGGCCGAGCCTTACAGAATTTGTGTGGAATAAACATATTCTATAGCCGGAAATGTAGTCATGGGCACTGCACAATTCATTTTTAAATACCATTCTTTTTACAAGGATCTCTTGGCAATGGCTACATTTTCTGGAATTATGAGAGATTTTCCTTCAATGCCAACCTAATGGACTTTAAATACAAATGCACTTTTACTCTGATTTATGTATTTGCTGTTTTTGCCATTTTGTAAATGTCTTCCTCGAACTCTTGTAACCAGGTTTTACCCTGACTCATCACTGTCCAAACAAGGCCTCCTTGCCATTTGTTGCCTAATCTTCTTCATGATTCAACAGCTTCCTCGTCATTATGAAATATATTATATGCTAGGTTTTAAATATTTTGTTTCTATAATATGTTTATTTTATATTTGATGTTAATTAATTTAATGATATGTTTTAAACTTTTATATTTATTATTATATTTAGAATTTCTTATTTAGAAAGTTATATATTATTTATTTATTTTTCATATATTTATATATTACAAATCAATTTTTTATTTATATAGTTATTATAAATATTTTTATATATTTTTAAGATTATATATATTGTATGGCTGGGTACGCATCCCAGGGAAAAAATGAAGAAAAAGCTACTTATGACTTATGTAAGTTAAGTTTTGTGTATTTTTGTAAAGATTATTTTACAAGTTTATGTGTTTTTTAATGTTTGGAAATTTTTTGAGGTTTGAACCCGAGTCAAATTTTAGGCCTATTGAGTTTTTGCCAAGTCTGAGTTTTTGAACTTTGATTTGCATCATAGAAGCAGAAATCTTTTACAGATTGCAATTACTTGCAACAAATCTTTGCTTGGTCTGCTGACTGATTTTTTGTTTGAAAATTTGCAAGATTTTTCATCAAACTCATTTTGTGACCAAAAAATTTCAATTTATCTCCAAAAAATTGCAAATTTATGGAAAATTTCTATTTAATCATGATTTTCCAGAAAATTGCAGTTTTTTGTTTAAAAAATCAGTTTCTGGGTTAGCGTTAGGTTTTTTTTCTCATTTTTGCAGCAATTTTTTCCCCTAACCCTAATCTGACTTTTTTCCTAACCCTAACCCTTACCCTAGCCTTGTTTTTTCCCCAATCCTAACCCTAACCCTAACCCAATTTTTTCCCAAATAATTGCAAAAATCTTTATCTTTTGGTTTGCTAATTTATTCCCAAGAAATGTTTTCTGCTATGATTTGAATGAATGAGTTGCTTATTTGAATATCTTTGTTACTGCCTGTACTGTGTTCCTGAGATGATCTCTCTAGCGACTATGCACTTGTTGCGAATTTTGTTCATCACATTATTAGGACATAACTGTGCTTTTTGTTGATCATCTCATCCTGTATTCTCATTTATGATTTCCAACAAATTATTTGTTCTTATTGTTTACAATCCTACTTTTGGCATGTCTCCACTGTTAGATTTTAAAAAATTGAGAATATTAGTAAATGAATATTTTGGAAGGAAATGATATTATTATATAATACAGAAAATGATTATAATTAATAATTATGGGTAGCCTGAGTGCACACCACAACAGAATCGTTCACCCATATTATTCCTATATCACACATTTCTAGCACCACATAATATTTATGGTGGCTTATTACCTAACCACTAACAGCAATGTTAAATGTAACCTTGGTCACATGTCTAACATAAATCTTGAACCTATTCTTGTTTTCATGTTATATTCCTGACATCCACTGATATGAAACTGATTTCAACCCCCTTAATACAAACACCATAACAAGTATACAAACATAGAATTGGACCATTATCCATAATTTTTGCATTTCAGTCACGTCTTCACTTCCAGGTTTAAAACTTGCACAAGCTTCCGAAGCTCCTTTAAACTGGATTCAAACTTAAACATTCCCTCCTGTTGTCATAACCTCAATGAGATTTAGGGGTAGATTCTTGAAAACACCTACATATTTGACTAGACAATGTTCTATGCTGTCAAGGCTCTATCAGAGTGCCATCACTCCTGTAGGGGAAAAGTTTTGTCAAAGGCACCAAGCTTATCTAGACAATAATCCATATAGAGCTATCTAGCAGCCATTTCAAATTCCTCTGTTTGTAAGTGTATCTAAGTAAATCAAGCCCCTTTCATCCCCAACTTGCTTACAACTTACCCTCCTTTGTATGGTTGCAACTTGCAACACTTGGCATACAAATGGCTTTCTATTTTGAGAGATGGCTGGTTCCAACTAGTCCACATTGGTGATGTTGACAACTTGGCCTTGTATTATATAGCGTATGGAGTTGGACCAGCGAGATAGAGCGATGTATCATGTGACAATGTGGGATGGTGGGACTCATTTCATTTTTGTAGGCATGTATCTTTGTGTGATGGGCTTGATTATTGATTGAATGGATTCTTTGTCGAATGCTTTCCCACCATGCATTGCCTTTGGCTATAGTGGGCCCAATGGTGTTGATATGTTGTGTGTTGACATATCATGTGGTCTCATGTGGCAAGGATGAGCCCCATTCAAGTCTTATGTGGCATCCTTGTCATCACCCAAGACCTTTTAGCGATGATTTATTATATTGTGTATGCACTTCATTCTTTGCTTCGTATACCTTATCATTTGATAATAAAGCCATGTACATGGATGACAACAATTCAACCAAGGATTAAACACTTTGCCACCTTGCCCAACACTATTCACAAAAGTTGTATGCACCATTTTAAGGGTTTTGAAATGTGTAGGTGAAAGTGATGACCTAGAGGCCTTGCATGCAGGTAGTTGGGCAAATTTTGACATGAATGCATTCATCTTGTCCTTCTTGACATGTTGGTAACCCTGATGGAGGTAGTTGAGGCTTGTGAGTGCCATATTGGCTTTGACCTAGCCATGCCCTATACATCCCATTTTGGGGATTTTCTCCTTTATTATTGGCAACATTTGAAATTAAAGACTTGTGGCACTATGCTCTCTTTGGCAGTGTGTTTGAACCTCAGAGTGACTAGTGAAGCTGTATGAGATGTTGCAAGTGTGAATACGGGTGGTTCAATTGCTGTGAGGCCATGTATAGGGGTTCTCGATCTTGAAGTGACCAAATGTTTGAAGCAAGGCATTAATGAACCTTGGTTGCAGACCTGCCCTCTAGTTCCTTCACCTGCTATGTGAAATTGACATGCGCAGAGTGTCCTTCTCCCTTCAATGCCACTTGTGTCAATGTATGGGGAGGTTGTTTACTACTGTTGGTGGGTGCACTAAGCCAAAATTCAATGAATAGAGGGATGTCCATGGCTGCTACAAGTTTGAACAAGCACCTAAGGTGACTTGGTTCGATGAGGAAGCCCTTGTCTTATGGTTTTGTTGTGTTCTGCAACTGATCCAAGGCATATCTTCTCTTTGTGCAAGTATATCTCTCCTGCCTATAGCTGTACCTTAACTGTGATTGATGTAAATGGTGATCTAGCTCATGATGCCATTCGTCTCCTGTGTCCATGAGGGCTTATTGTAACTAAATGCTATGTAAGCATGGATTGAAGATGTAGTTTTGGTCCTTGAACATATTTCTTGACAGTAAGTATCTCAAGTTAGTCTATGGTATCAAACAATGAATACCAGCTGAAAGCATGTATGTAAATCAGAGGAAGGTAATTCAATGTAAAGTTTTGGTGTGCAAATGAATGTCTCCATGGCAGGCTGTGATGTTTCAAGGAAATCTTTGAACCTAGTTGCTGGTTCCCACTTTCCACATTTGCTGACATGATTGCAATAGGAGGTAGCTTGATGAGTGACAACATCCTAATACATTACAAACTGTTTTGTAATAGTTTCTTTCTCTTGCATGTGGAATGTTGCTGTTTTGAGGTGGATCATTAATTATGCTTGCTTGTGGTTCTCTGTAATCTTTAGGTTTGTACATACATGCAGGCTTGTTCATTGCTGATTTGAAGGCATGTTCTCATCCTCCTTACAAGTGGTGATTCAGTTGCCCAAAGGAGTAGGCATTGGTCTGTTTGGTGAGAGTCCAACATTTTTTCAAATCTCATCATTCATGTTCTCTTTAGCTCAGGAGTAGAGTTAGGTTTCTCACATTTTCTCATGGTCCAGTGGTATAACTAATGCAAAATCTTATGCAAGTTAAAACTAATAAATTGTTGGTGGCTCATGGAAGCATGTTTCCCTCTTGTATATGTACATGCACACCTCAAGGGAACTCGTTTATAGTGATACTTAGCTACTTTCATTTTATGTTGCATATGCAAGATTTTATTATTTGCTTGTTAGAGTTCTAGTAGGTCTATTTGCAGCTAGTGCTGATATGAATCTAGTGACAATCCTTAGTGATTCATAGCACATTGGGTACGGCTGTTAAAATCTTGTGTTTATTGTTCAGTTCTCTTTAACTGTCTTGTTTTGAAGACCTTAGGGAACACTCCCCTTGGCTTAGCAGATGCCTAAAAATGAAGGTGAGTTTACCCACTCATAATTGTTGGTCCATTCATGCCACTGTCTAATCATAAGTCTAACCCACTACCCCTAGTTGACATTCCCTGTCCTTGGGTTTTGGTGTTAGTGTGTAGGATAAATGGAGATACATGTTTGAGAGTCAATAGGTTGCATAGAGTATCAAGAGTTTCTTTATCCACCTGCCATTAGCTTTATCAAAGTGCTGTTCATTTTCCTTAGGAAGGTTGTCACTTTCAATTGTGGTCATTGCAGTTAATCTACATGGATACTTGGTTAATTTAATATATCTCTTAAATAACCGAAAACCTGCAATATCTAGAGTAAAAGACGAATTTATTGGCTGTTCCTCAGTTTAGTAGAGGATTAAACAAGTAGGCATGATGAGAATATATTTTATTATCGTGCTTCAATATTTATCAACTATGAATGAAATGTGGAATATGATATGGGCCAAGCTTGGTAGGAAAAGACATAATGCTAGACAGAAAACCATTTTCCAAGGCATTCTAGTAATTTACAAATAAGAAGGGACAATGGAAGTTTGGGTGCTGACATATGCCTTGGTGGATGACACATACTATGCTTTATATTACTTCATTACGAACTTTACAACCGTATTGCTGTACCCATATGATTTTTTTATCATATCAAATTTCAAGCTAAATCCTTGCCATTTCTTCAGTCAAGAGTCTTGTTTCAAAGCTTTGTCATGGTTGTCCATGTTGCTTGTGTTGTCTCCCATGCATGTCTTTGCAGGATCAATGAATAGAGCTTTCAAGAAGATCCTCCTAAGAGTGAAGTATAGAGTTCAAATGATGTAGAAGGGGTAGAAATTCACTAAGCCATTGCAATTGGTTGCCCAATTAGGTAGTGTATGTTGAAATGAAGGTGAACAAAGGTTAATTCACAAATTTTGTAAGGTATAAATAGGCAAGGATTTAGCTTGTATTTTTAAGTGTTTTCGAAAATGTGCAAAGGCATTAAGAGGTGTGCACCATTGGTTAGTGAAATTGTAATGTCCCCATTTTTGGTCACTTCAGCATTGTAGTTAGCTCTAGCTTTCTCGGTGAAGGTCAACCTTGTCAAGAGGGATATTTGACGTTGGTAATGAGCTCGATTGGTCTTGAGGACTTCTATGACACTTTTCGAAGTGAATTCTGACTTCTAGTGTGTTCTCCAAGATTATTGGAGAGAGCGTCTATTTAGTGTGTTCTCTAGTTTTTGTAGATCTTAACTACGACTGTTCTAGCTTTTAATCTATCCAATACCTTCAAGGTAAACAGAGCATGAGGGTATAGGAGCGGGAAATGATTGGTTGGATCACCTGAATTCGCCGTCTCCTGAGAATATGGCCAAGGCTCTGAACTCTCGGATATATGCCGGGATAAGGTTGGTACAAGCAAACACTCTTTACAGTAAGCTGGATCTGAGACCTGCCAAGGAGGAGGAACCCCTATCCGAGGTATGGGCTAGGAAACAGCTTACAAGAAACAACAAATTAACGATGTCTTGGCCGACAAACTTGCTAAGGAGGAGGAACCCCTATCCGAAGTATAGATTGAAGGACAATACATTAAACAACAACAAACGATAACTGCCAATGACAAATATCCAAGGAGGAGGAACCCCTATCCGAGGAGGGAAATGAAACAAGAAGCTATTTGATACAAGACGTAGAAAGAACTCAAATAGGTAGATCAAAATGCAGGCGCCTTTTGATATTCTTCTTCAAGCTTCATCAACAAATTACAAAGGTTGGGATAGAAAACGCACGAAATCATGCACAATTACAATCAACCAACGAACTCTCATCCAAGAATGAACAAATATTCGCTTTCAAAGCTGTTGGAAACAATGGCGCATCAATTTTGCATAGTAAGTAAAGGTTGAACAAACAATGAGCCCGAGGCTCTTATTTATAGAACTCAAAGGAGTGGGCAACCCCAAAGTCTCCTTGAGTTAACAATGAGTTCTTGCCAATCAATTAGCAAGATTTATTCCTAAAAAGGGGGAATAGACAGTTAACTGGAAAACTATTTCAATTAATTGAAAGTAAACAAAGAGTCAACTGGAAACTACTTCAGTTGACTGAAACAAGACTGAAAGTGAACTTTAATACAAAGTATCCCTCCAAAATAGACATCCTTAATCAGTGGAGATCTGAGATCCACAAATTATGGAAGTCAATTAGACATCCTTAATCAGTGGGATATGACAACTCATGATTTGTGGGATGTGGAGTTAACTTGGAAAGGGGCATCAAGTTAACTCCAACTACATTTAATGCCTTCTTGAGTTGACTTGGAATGAGGCATCAAGTTAACTCCAACTACATTTAATGCCTTCTAGAGTTGACTTGGAATGAGGCATCAAGTCAACTTCAAGTATCATAAATGCCAATTGGAAGGTAGGATGTCCTTCCTAGGTGTCTTTTCACACTTCACCACTGCCGGTCAACAACTCCTTGATCCATGTGTTGACTTCTTTTGTTTCCGGATAGTCAATGCTTTGATGACACGACATCTCTTCTTACGCAAGCTATTCCTCTTGGTAACTTTGGCGGCTCCATGCTTGGAATGACCTCTTCGCAGCTAGCAAGCCAAGGTGCTTACTGCCATGCGGGAGGTGGTAATACTGGTCTTTCTGCTGCAAGATCATCCTTTCTTTCTTCTTCGTCTAGAGTAATTGTTGCGTCTCTCCACTGAGCGGGAGATGTATTCTTTTCAAAGATAAAGATCCGCAGACTGCTGATGATGTCTGTTTGCTCTCCAACAATGTGTAAGATCTGGTTGGAGAGTTGTTGGTGCAAGGTCTGGTTGTTCAATTGGAGCCAAGGATGCCAAATTGTCATTCTGTGAAGAAGAACTCGCCTGTTGATTGTAAACACAGATGTCTTCAAACAACTTCTGAAAAACCCTTAAAAATAGCCATCTGCTGAGAAGTATTTTTTTTGGAAAAAATATGGCACATGGTTTTTGTTCGTGCTTCAATGCTGAACAAACCCAATTCCTTAGATTTTTTATTCTGAGACTTTTCTAGAAAAATCCCTAAAAATAGGGGAAGCAAGTTTGTTGATTCTAAAAAATTTGAAGAGATGGGTTTCACTGGAAAATTATACTGATCATACCTAGTTGGCCAGATTTGTGATAGCCTACTATTTTCTGTGACATGCAAGAAATTTAAGATAGAAGAGAGGAAGTAGACAAGAAGAAGATTGGAAGTTATTGCTGCCTTCTTGGAAAAAAATTCTGCTAGATGCAACCTTTGAGAAGACAAACTTTCTCTATCACTAACCTTCGAAAATTCACGAAGAATGATCAAAACCTCCTTCAGATCTGAGAAATTCGTCCTTGGAGAGCTTATTGCTGTTCAAACCCTCAACCTGCAAAGAAATGAGCATAATGGACACCTAGGCTTGATCATATAGAGATTTGTGCTTGAATCCATGAAGTTTGGGAGCCTAACTCATGATCTAAAGCTGATTTGGCTTGATCTAAAGTTCAAAAAGGTGATTTCCACTGATCGTGGAGTGAGTTGGCCAAGTTTGTCTCAAAATATCTTAACTTTAGTCAACAAACTTGCCTTTGACCTTTTTGGGTGTCCCTTTTGAGGTTGTCCTTTTTTCATCATTTTTCATGTTGGATGATATCTGTTTGATCCCTGCTCCAGATTGATCTGTCGGTCTTGGGCAGTTGTTGGTACACTCACTGTTGAGCTGGGTTTGTGCTGAAGAGAAGTGCCTGGGAGGCACTAAATCATAAAGCTGAGTTTGTGGCCCTGAAAAGAAGGGTGCCTTTCTCAAGAAAGGGTGCTTTTCTCCTTGCCTTAGTCATTTTTCATGTCTGTTCTTCAACTTTTTATTCTTGACCTCTCGTGCTTTGATCTGGAGTTCTCGTTGATCGAAGAATCAACTGATCTCGCTTGATATCTCATCAGGTAGCTAGCTCCGTTTCGCTGAAGATGACTGGAGTTAGAAAACTCAGAAGTCAGTTTAGGGGTCCCTTTATTCAAGGGTGCCCCTCATTGAAAAGGGCACTTTTTCTCTTTTGCTTAGTTATTTTTATTTGAAATGTGCCCTGGTTTGATCCTGATTATTCGTTGATTGCTTCGTCAGATTCCTGTGCTCGCAGGTGCGTTGTCGAGATCTACCTAGACTGAGAAGATTGTCCTGGGAGGCCTTTAGTCATCTGACAGCATCTAGAGGTCTAGAAAGAATGGCGCCTTTCCTTGGAAAAGGCTCTTTCACTTTGATCTTCACTTTCGATAGCCGTTTCTTGATACTTCGTCAACTGCCTCTTTTCGCTTCGTCGACAACTGCTTATGATCAACTCATCAGATGATCTAGTTGTTTGTTTCGTTGTCGAGCCAGCAGGTGAACGCTGAGGATGACTGCCTTGGATGATTCATCATGCTGCATCTGACTCTTGAGAATCAAGGGCGCCCCTCAATGAAAAAGGCTCCTTTTGCCTCGTGAACTGATTTCTCCTTTGTAGTATTTCCAGAGTTAGTCAAATTTCGACCTTTTTTAGTTTCAGAAATCTCCTCCGTCGAAGATCACCATTTCTTCATGTCTCACGTTCATCTTGTATGGGTGTTTGGAAAAATGACTAAGGCATTTGATTGCATAGCCTCCTCTTGGTAGCAAGGCGTGCATTCTCCAGACTTAGTCAATTTTCAACATTTTTCATTTTTGAAAATCCCCTCCGTTGCAGAGCATCTTTTCAAGCATTTTCGCCATGGTTTCTTTGTTGAAGCTTTTGAAGCTTAGCTTTCAACACCTGGTACTAGCCAATCTGCCATTAATGGCTGCAGAGCTCCTAACTTCGTTCCTGAAAAATAGAAATAGACCCACTAGAGTAAAATGTGTCTTTTGATGATTCTGACTTGACCAGTGTGATCGTGAAGTCATTTAATCCTATCAAAATCATTTTCAATCATTTATGGGAAGGTCC
The DNA here is from genome assembly GCA_007258455.2 of Sequoia sempervirens. Classification (NCBI taxonomy): domain Eukaryota; kingdom Viridiplantae; phylum Streptophyta; class Pinopsida; order Cupressales; family Cupressaceae; genus Sequoia; species Sequoia sempervirens. The sequence goes on from VDFB02270651.1 coordinate 691,928,721, forward strand.
TATTTTCGGGGGTTACCCTGAAAATAGGGGCGTAAAACACTAATTTTCAAATTTTTAGAGTTTTGCACATGTGTTCCTTGACAGAAACCCACAAAGACCCTATGTTTGGTTTGACCTAAAACATACTTTTGACGGTGTTTTTACATGATTTAGCTCAATTTATACATAATGCCAAAATTTTATTTTGGGTACAACAAGGCTAAACAGTGTTGGTAAGGGAGCTCAATTCTAGACCTTTTGTGGAGGTTTTTTAGTGTTTCTGGTGGACTTTCTATTTTTAGTAGGGGGCCAAGTCCAACACTTACTGTTTATAGTAAGTCCCTTTGCATAGCAGTTTTCATACCAATTTGAGTTTTCAGTAATTTTACTATTTTTAGTAGTTACTAAAAATAGTAAGTCTATTTATGGAAAGTTGGTTCAGGTTAGGCTACTTTCAGTAGTGTCATTTCAGTTGAGGCGTTGGATTGCTAAGGTTTGATTATTTTAATATGTGCTTTTCCTCTCTTGAAATATTTTAATAAAGTTATTTTATAACTTTACGTTGAGGGTTTGAGGGGACATCAACTTGTACCTTGGAGCCTAGTTGATGAACTTAAGTGTTTTTTAAAGCATCAAACGTAAAATAGAATGCTGGATAAGGGGGACGCCTAAGGAGGCATAAAGCAAGGTTTAAAATGAAATTGCATAAAGCAAGGTTTAAAATGAAATTTTAATAAAATACCAAGGCAAAAAGGGGTGCAATTTTTGGAGGGAGTTCTTTTTCAAACCTAAGTTTTTCCTAATTCCTTTGAGCATATATTATCCCATTTTGTGCCTCATTTGGTTATGTTGAAAGTGGATGCATAACAGGATGCTGCTGGTTTTACACCAGTGGTTTGCAGTTCGTTGTTGAGGACGAAAACCATCTACAATCAAGAGTTGGTTTCGGTAGTGAAACACCTACCCTAGCTAGTTGGGGTGTGGTTCCATTCAGGATCACTTAAGAGCTTCCCAGTTTCAGTTTCAGTCAAGAAACCATAAAGATATTTGAGTATTTTTGATGTGTTGTCAATGGTTTTTTGTAATGTCCCCTTCCAGTTGACATCTCTCAGAGCTTATGATTAGCCTATTATGCGACCGTCGTAGGCTGATAGGATGGATAGAGGGTCTTGTTGGAGCTTGGCTTGGCTTTGGATTGTCAGAATTTACCAGTTGGCTTTCGTTCGGGGTCATTCGGACATCATTTGCCTGACTTGCTATTTTTAGTAAGTTAGGTCATTCAGCGGAGCACCCCTGCTATTTTTAGCAGTATGGTTTGGTCATGTGCAAAATTAATCACTTATTCACCAGCTTCAGACGGTTCGTGAATCGGACGTATTTTGAGGGAGATATTAATATTTTAATTGTCAAATTAAATATTAATTATTTGAAGCTTGTATTATAAAGTTATAATATTATTTAATATTATAACTTAAGTGATTTATTTAAGGGGTCGACCAACATTGAAGAGGGGCCACTTTTTAATTATAATTTATAATTAAAAGTGCGTTCGAGACTTTGGAAATATTAAAAGTTAAAATTCAATTTTATTTAAATGACGCCTTTTGAGGAAAAAGTCGACCCTCTTGAGAATATAAGGAATTTTCATTGTGAAGAGCTGATTATGTTATGAAATCGATTTTTGATCAAGTATTCTTCTAGAGAACGGAGCCAAGGGTTTCAGTTGTCTTTTTGGCATTGAGAACAACAATCTTCTTCAGTGTTCAGTTCAGAGGCTGTGAACCACCATTTATTGTTTGCTTATCGTAGGTAGCTTCATTCAGAGGTTATCACAGAGTTTAATCGGAGATTTATCTTCATGGTTTGAATTTGGAAAATCATCTGGCAGTTAGTTATTCAAAGACGCCTATCTTGGTTTCACATCTGGCATCTGCAAAGGGCCGTACAGATTTCTTTTGGCTGTTGCTGGGCCGTACCATTGCCACAAGGCCGTACCAACCTCCTAGGGCAAATCGCCTCTTCTTTTGGCAGTGTGACTTCACCAAAAGGGACGCCCTACCTTCTGGAATCTTCTGAAGTCTTTTGGCGCAGGGAGAAATGGATGTCTGGGTCAAGCCGTACAACTGATCATTTCCAGGCGGCTGCAAATCAGGTTTTCAAATAAAACAAATCAGCTTTGCTTTCTATTTGCATGTTAGGGTTTTAGTTTGTAAACTCTGGGAAAGCATAAATAAAATATTTGTTATCGATCTGAGATCCAAATTTGTCAATTTTCAGCTTGTAGTATTCATTATTTATTTTTAAAGCAATTTCTTTAAAAATCGCATTTACCTCTTGATGCACAAAAAAACACAAGAAAACCAAAAACGATCAAAAACAAGCAAAAATCAAACAGAGTCAGAAGTTAGTGAGAACAGGGGTTTCTACAGTGGTATTAGAGCTAAATCCTGCCATCCTGAGGGTTTTGCATTCTTATGCAACCACAAGAGGTTGGCCCTTACAGATATTATACTCGCAGGAGAGCCTTGATTCACAGGCAACAGGGTTTGAACAGGCAGCCAGGTACCATAGCTGATAGAACAGAGGTTCCTCAAAACCCTAGAGATCAGGATGATGCAGAGGTTCTACACACTCTTAGAGATTTACGGGCAGGTCAACAGCCGGCCACTGATGTACTACAGCAGTTGACAGTGGCAATCCAGAGGTTAGGTATGCCGAGGAGACCGTCACCACATCGTGACGAGAACAGGAGTGATGCAGGATCACGGAGAGCACCTAGGACTTTTTCACGGACGGCAGACAGGCCAACTAGGCCCACTTTTGTGAGATAGGAGCCCGATGAGGCTATTGTAGGTGAGGAGCATGAGGGTTTGTTCGCTGATACACTTATGGCAGCGAACGATGAGTGGGAGTTAGTACCACCTGAGGTCAGAGAGAGGATTTCCTTTGACAGATTTATCACACAGAGGAGAGAACATCACAGGGGTCGACAGGATTGGAGGCCTAGACATAATAATACTGATCTGAAGCATGCCACAAACAGACTCACCCTAGCTATGTTTGATGGTAGTGGCAAGGTTACAGCTCAGGCCTGGATCAGTAAGCTGGATACCTTCCTCACATTGCGTCCCATGGCTGAGGAGGATGCTATTAAGTATGCTACGTTACATCTTGAGGGAGCGGCTTATGATTGGTGGCATCACGGGATGGTGACACTCCAACACGATCGTATCACCACATACCAGGAGTTCGTTGACAGGTTGGTGGAACGATTTGACAGGAAGGATCCATAATCTTATTTCAGAGATTTGGCTCAGTTGCGACAGAGTGGCAATTTGGAGTCTTACATAGGTGACTTCCAGCGACTGTCAGTTATGGTTCCTAATATATCAGAGAGGCGTCTTGTAGTGCTTTTCATGGAGGGACTGTTGGAACCATTGCGAGGTTGGATCAAAGCATTTGATCCGCCTTCGCTACAGGAAGCTATGAAGAAGGCACGCAGCATGGAATTTGCAGCACCATCCAGCAAATTCAACTCCAGAAACACTTCTTCATTCCGGGACAATAAGGGATTCAATAAAAACAGAGAGAAATCAGATTTTAAGAGTGATTCAAAGGGAAAATCAGCAGCACCCTTGGATCGCGAGGCTCTTAATGATTTACGTAGGAAGAAGCTTTGCTTCTATTGCAAAGGTCCCTACGATGCTAATCATGATTGTCCTTTACGGCCTAAGGGCAAGGCCAATCGAGTGATGTGGGCTTATTATGAGGAGTCGGAATCTGAGAGTTCCGAACAGCAGGAGAGTTCTAAGGAGTCAGAATCAGAGGCTTTTGAGCCTAAGGCAGAGGCAAAGTCAGAGCTCCAGATTCAGGAGGCACGATTGTCTAGCATTCAGCAGGAGGGTTCATTTAGACTTCGTGGAGTTTTGGTAGGACAAAGGGTCATCACCCTTCTTGACACAGGAGCCACCCACAATTTTATTGATGCTAGATTTGTGGAGCAACGCGGACTCATAACTGAGGAGTTCGAAGGCATTAGGGTTAAGGTGGCCGATGGTTACACTCTCAGGTGTGATCATATGATTAAGGATCTCCCCTTGCGCTTGAATAACTATGAATTCAAGGCTGATTATTACGTGGTGAACATGGGAGATATTGATTTAGTCTTGGGCATGAAGTGGCTTCATTCCCTTGAGGAAGTCACTCTTCGTCTCAAAGACATGGAGATTCGGTTTGATGTGGATGGGAAGACACATATCCTGAAGGCCATTCGGGACAGTAATGTCAAGACTATTTCCTTCCGTCGGATGGAGAGACTCATGCAACATGACATGGTAGAGTGGGCTGCAGAGTGCACATTGACACCTATTCAGGAGGGATAGCATAAGGCCGAGTTTCATCCTGACATTCAGCAGTTGAGAGTTAAGCATGAGAAGGTTTTCAGTGATATTCCACCAGGGAGACCTCCAGACAGGGGTATTGAGCACATTATAGAGCTTGAGGAGGGCGCTAAGCCCGTCATGATTACTCCGTACAGGCATCCTAAGCGGCTTAAGGATGAGATAGAGAAGACTATCAAGGAGCTGCTTGCTATGGGTCACATTCGACCTAGTAAATCACCATTCGCTTCTTCAGTTGTTCTAGTGAAGAAGAAAGATGGTACCCTTCGCATGTGCATCGATTACAGAGTCCTGAATAAGAGGACCATCAAAAACAGGTACCCCATACCTCGTATAGATGAGCTTATTGACGAGCTCCATGGTGCATGTTATTTCACGAAGATAGATCTGAGGTCAGGATATCATCAGATCAGAGTTCGTGAGCAGGATGTTGAGAAGACTGCATTCCGTTATCATGGACACTTTGAGTTTGTGGTGATGCCATTTGGGCTAACCAACTCTCCAGTGACATTTCAGTCCACCATGAACAGGGTCTTCCACTCACTGCTGAGGAGATATGTACTTGTCTTCTTCGATGACATTCTGATTTACAGCAGGACTTGGCAGGAGCATTTGGCTCATCTGGAAAAGATGCATAGCATTTTGGAGAGGGAGTCCTTGTACGCCAAGGAGTCCAAGTGTGATTTGGGGATGACTGAGTTGCTCTACTTAGGTCATATCATCAGTGCAGAGGGAGTGCGGATGGATCCTGAGAAGATCCGTGCTATTATAGATTGGCCTACTCCGGCGAACCTTACACAGCTGCGAGGATTTCTTGGCTTGTGTGGTTTTTATCGCAGATTTGTGAATGGTTATTCACGCCATGCAGCACCTATGACGGATTTGTTGAAAAAAGGTGCATTCAGTTGGACTCCTAAGGCACAGGAGTGTTTTGTGAGGTTCAAGGAGCTGATGACTACGTGTCCAGTGTTGGCACTACCAAATTTTTCAAAGCCTTTTGAGCTTCAGTGCGATGCTTCTGGTGAGGGCATTGGAGCAGTGCTTATGCAGGACAAGCACCCTATTGTTTATGAGAGCCGAAAACTCAGAGGACCAGAGAGGCTCTACAGTATTTATGATAAGGAGATGCTGGCCATAATGCATGCCTTGGCCAAATTTAGGCAGTATCTCATGGGCAGTAAGTTTTGCATTAAAACTGAGCACAACAGTTTGAGGCATTTCCTGGGGCAGCAAGACTTGAACGATCGTCAGCAGAAGTGGGTGAGTAAGTTATAGGCATATGACTTTGATATCACCTACATCAAGGGCACCCAGAATGTAGTGGCTGACGCTCTCTCATGCCGGCCTTATCTGAGTTCTATGGTACACATTGCAGAGGACTGGAGGCATTTGATTGTGGCAGAGTATGCCAAGGATACTTGGGCATCTAGTATTGTTGAGGGAACTATGATTGACACCAGGTATACACTTGTGAATGACTTGATCATTTACAAGAACAGGATTTTATTGATCCCAGGATCAGAGATGAAGAACACTGTCATGTGAGCCTTTCATGATGTACCTACAGCAGGGCATCTCGGGTACTTCAAAACGTACAGACAGATTTGGGAGAGATTTACATGGAAGGGTCTTAAGGCGGATGTTCTTTAGTATGTGCGTGAGTGCCCTGTTTGTCAGCAGAACAAGCAGGAGAACATGTATCCGGCAGGATTATTGCAGCCACTTCCGATTCCTGATAGGAAGTGGGAATGTCTGTCAATGGATTTTATCACGGGCTTGCCTAAAGCCCAAGGACGGGATTGTATATATGTAGTTGTGGATTGGCTGACGAAGTATGCCCACTTCTTTCCGATCACCACCACTTACACAGCTACACAGGTAGCAGAGGTCTTCTTCCGTGAGGTTTTCAGACTACATGGGTTGCCTCGGAGCATAGTGAGCGACAGGGATAGTCGGTTCTTGAGTCACTTCTGGCAGGAGGTGTTCAGACTTTGTGGGACCGAGTTACATCGAAAGCACCGCTACCACCCGCAGCATCACGGTCGGCTGCAGATAGTGAACAAACAGTGGAAGGTTACCGTGAATTACTGCGGTGGCAGCAAAAGGCGTGGGTCAAGTGGATTTATTTGTGCGAGTATTGCTACAACACTACATTTCACATGACCATTCAGATGTCCCCCTTCATGGCGTTGTACGGTTATGAGGCGCCTAGCTTCCTGGATTTGCTACTGAGTGACAGTAGAGTGCCGAGTGTTGGAGATCTATTGCAGGAGAGTCAGGACACTATGAGGGCTCTCAAGGAGAATATTGCTAAGGCACAGAATCAGCAGAAGCAGTACGCAGATCAGAAGAGGACAGAGAGGTCTTTTGAGGTGGGAGACATGGTATACCTCATGCTGCAGCCCTACCGTCAGTCTACTCTTAGGAAGAGTGGTTCGGAGAAGCTTAAGCCACGATATTATGGTCCTTTCAGGATTCTGAGGCGTGTTGGAGAGGTGGCTTATGAGCTAGAGCTTCCGGTGGATAGAAAGGTCCACAATGTTTTCCATGTGTCACGCCTCAAGAAGGCATTGGGACACCATGTGGTACCTTCAGCAGTTTTACCTCCCTTAGATGACGAGGGAAAGTTGATATTAGTACCTGAGTCTATCCTGGAGTACAGAGAGAGACAGTTGCGTAGGATGACTATCAGGGAATATTTGGTGAAATGGAGAGATTTGCCAGTGGAGGATGCCACGTGGGAGAGCGAGGATATTTTGCAGCATCCGGAGTTGAGATTGCTTGAGGACAAGCAATTTCAGGAGGGGCGGATTGTAATGTCCCCTTCCAGTTGACATCTCTTAGAGCTTATGATTAGCCTATTATGCGACCCTCGTAGGCTGATAGGATGGATAGAGGGTCTTGTTGGGAGCTGGTCAGCTTTGACTGTCGCAATCTCACGCTGGCTTTCGCCCTGGGTCATTCTGACCACTTTGCCACTTGCCGCTTAGTAGTTATCATTCAACAACACTCTGCTATTTTAGCGCATGGTTTGGTCATGTGCAAAATCAATCACTTATTCACCAGCTTCAGACGGTTCGTGAATCGGACGTATTTTGAGGGAGATATTAATATTTTAATTGTCAAATTAAATATTAATTATTTGAAGCTTATATTATAAAGTTATAATATTATTTAATATTATAACTTAAGTGATTTATTTAAGGGGTCGACCAACATTGAAGAGGGGCCACTTTTAATTATAATTTATAATTAAAAGTGCGTTCGAGACTTTGGAAATATTAAAAGTTAAAATTCAATTTTATTTAAATGATGCCTTTTGAGGAAAAAGTTGACCCTCTTGAGAATATAAGGAATTTTCATTGTGAAGAGCTGATTATGTTATGAAATCGATTTTTGATCAAGTATTCTTCCAGAGAACAGAGCCAAGGTTTTCAGTTGTCTTTTTGGCATTGGAGAACGAGCCATCTTCAGTGTTGCAGTTCAGAGGCTGTGAAATACCAGCTGATTTATTGCTTATCAGAGAGGTAGCTTCATTCAGAGGTTATCACAAAGTTTAATCGGAGATTTATCTTCATGGTTTGAATTTGGAAAATCATCCGGCAGTTAGTTATTCAGAGGCGCCTATCTTGGTTTCACATCTGGCATCTGCAAAGGGCCGTACAGATTTCTTTTGGCTGTTGCTGGGCCGTACTTCTTAGTTGCTGGGCCGTACCATTGCCACAAGGCCGTACCAACCTCCTAGGGCAAATCGCCTCTTCTTTTGGCAGTGTGACTTCACCAAAAGGGACGCCCTAGCTTCTGGAATCTTCTGAAGTCTTCTGGCGTAGGGAGAAATGGATGTCTGGGTCAAGCCGTACAACTGATCATTTCTAGGCGGCTGCAAATCAGGTTTTCAAATAAAACAAATCAGCTTTGCTTTCTATTTGCATGTTAGGGTTTTAGTTTGTAAACTCTGGGAAAGCATAAATAAAATATTTGTTATCGATCTGAGATCCAAATTTGTCAATTTTCAGCTTGTAGTATTCATTATTTATTTTTAAAGCAATTTCTTTAAAAATCGCATTTACCTCTTGATGCACAGAAAAACACAAAAAAACCAAAAACAATCAAAAACAAGCAAAAATCAAAGAGAGTTAGAAGTTAGTGAGAACAGGGGTTTCTACATTTTTGGTGTGTGAAGGCATTGGGATCGTTTTGGCTTGTTTTGGAGAGGTTATGAGATGATTTTTAGTGATTTTTGGGTAGTTTTTGATAGGGCTTGAATTTGGTATTTTGATCATATCTCATTATTGGTTGTGTTTTGTGATTTGTGTTTGTTATTTGGATACCCTTTATCTAGGTGACCCAGGGCATATGTTCGTACAATTTTATAGAGCAAAATCTGAATTTTTATTGCAAGTCGCCCTTCTCCAGGAGGCGCCTCATTTGGGTGTATTTTCCAGATTGTGCCTACTATTGTATAGGCCAATCTGAGCTACTGTTGAGATTTGAAACTAGGGATATTGGCATTGTAAGTGCAAGGAGTTCGCTGGTGGAGAATATTGTAGGAAAAGAATCCTTATTTTCTAAGTTACCGGTTTGGGTTTGGGGACGGGTGTGGGTACGAGAACCCGGTACGTGGGTACGTGAAATTTTTTTGTAGGGGTTTAGGTATGTATGGGTAATTGTGTATATATATATATGTATTATATATACAAAAAAATAAGAGAAATATATAGAATTGTAAAACTAAATCATTTCATAGTATGATACTTGATCATTGATCAATGCCAAATGCCAATTGATAGTTGAAAAATATTCAAATAAACCATATCAATGATAGCATATACGTCTATGTTCACGATTCCAATGGAAATCATCACAATTATTGAATTACAAAATGCAGTTCATGGAACATGATTCAATGTTCATTGTTCATCAATTATCAAAAGGATTATAAAAAAAATCATCATGACTTGGATTTTCAGCAGCTTCAACTTCAAGATCATCATCATTTGAACCCAAAGCGGTTCCAACACCATGTTGTACGCCATCATTATCATCCACATCATCCATAGTGGATCTAGCAAGATCCTGAATTGTTGCATCCAAGTCAGTAGACTCGGGTGCTACATCCCAAAGCTTCACTGCCCCCTGCTTGTATTGAGGATCCTTACGTGATAGAAGACGCAAATTGGAATGAATATACACCAAGTCTTCAGCTCTTTTTGCAGCCAACCGGTTACGCTTCATTGAGTGGATAAAGGACTATGTACTCCAATTCCGTTCAGCGGCAGAAGAGCTTGCAACCTGGAGAGAAAACCAACAAAATAAAAAATAAAAAATGCAAGATAAATTCAAGAATGTTAAGTGCTAAATTCTACAATACAAGTCGAAAAAAAAAAAAAAACTTGTGAGAGGATCTTGATTGCAAGAGGGTGGAGGTACATATAATCTTGACCATGGAGGTACCACCATGTAATAGCATCCATTTTGTATTGGTCTTTGACAATAGAAGGGGTATGATTTTTTCCTGAGATAAACAATCCAAATTCTTAAATAACACTTATCTGCACTTTTGGATTAGTGAGGAGTCTACTAAATGCCCTCTTATACCCATTAGCAACTTCAGAATCTCTATATGGAAATATTCTCCCTAGGATAGAAAGTACTTCTGCGGTATAGTACCTTGGAGATAAGGCATATGCAAGGAGGTGCAATGGTGTTGTCATCTTGTTCCAACGATGAAGAATGATTGCTTCCATCCTTTTGTAAAAGGTGTCTTCGGGATCATTCTCTCTCTTTTGTATTTCCATTTTTAGTTTCTCCAACATTGTGTCCATGCTATCATAGACATCCCCCAAGCATTCTTCATCTATATCAGCAAACTGAAGCATAGACATGATAGGTTCGGTGAACTCCAATACATAATTCATATGATCCCACCAATCGTCATTCAAGATCAATGCCTTGACCTTTTGGGCTCTCTCTGAATTTGATTGCTTCCATATACCCCATTGGTTGCTAATAACCATTTGACTCAATGTCTCTTTCACCTTCACATGTTGTCTCAAAACAATTGTGTGAGATGCAAACTGGGTCTCGGCAACCTAAGAACATGTTAATAGTAAGTTAATAACACAAAAAAATATTTTATTCAATTATGTAAAACATGACGTATATGAAACTAAATAAATTAAATTTACCTTCAACAATTCCAATCTTGAAAAATTTCTGGAAATTGCTTGTGACATATGGTGGTTTGTCACAAACATCTGAATCTCCTCGGCCTCCTGGTATCTTTCTTTCATCCACTCTATTTGGTTGATAATTGCTTGCATCACCAAATTGAGGGAGTGTATGGTGCATGGTGTCCAAAAGATGTGCTAATATCTAGCCTCTACCAAGCACCTGCAGCCCTGCAAACTTTTGCATTGTCTATAATTACTTGGACAACATTTTCATTACCCACCATCTCTATGGAGTCAATGGGAATCCTAGAAATGAACTTTGCATCTTTAACTTCCCCTTGACAGTCAATCGCCTTCAAAAATATTGCTCCCTTGGGGACACTGCAATGAAATTGATCAATGGACGGTTTTTGCAATCTTTCCATCCATCGGAAACAATCGTTACACTTGTTTGAATCCAAGAATCTCGAATTGGTTTCAATTGGGCCTCTATAGATTTCTTCTCTTTTTGCAATAAGGTGGTACACACCTTTTCATACCCAGGACTTGTGAAACCAGAAGGTGCACTATTTATTGTTGACACCATGTCCCACCAATATGGTTATCTCACCAAGTTGAATGGAAGACCATTGGCATAGAGGCAATGTGCAAGTTTTTCTTCAACAATATCTCTTGCCTCCATTTTAAATGCCCTCTCCAATGGACCTCTCTTGCAGGTGGTGATTTGTGGTTCTTCATCTTCATCTTCCATAGAGGGCATAGACAAGAAGGGATGTTTGGAGGCCCTAACTGTTTGAGAGGTAATGTCATTGTTTTTTGCTTTCTGGAACTATAACCACTTTGTTTTCCTTTTGCAATCAATTTGTCACCATCTTCTTGTTCTTTTATAAATCCTGCTATTTGTACAGTAGACAACCTCTTCTTATCTGGGCCCTCACACATATTAATTGAAGAGCACAAAAGATATACTGAGAGGGGGGGTGAATCAGTATATCAACAAATTTTTACCCTCTTACTTATTTATCAACTTCAAACTTAAACATACATCAACTATTTGATATGAACCAATTTACACAAGTTGACACAACTCTTATTGAAATGATTTTTACAAAGTAGGCACCAACCTATAGATTGACAATAAGATGATTTAGTAGGACACAACCTACAAGGAACATCTAAACCTTTACAACTTTAGTAGGCACCTACCTACAAGGAGCACCAGCCCCTAATGCAAGGCACCAACCTTGACTTGATGGTTGCAAGATGATGCCTTCAATCTTACCTGCACTATCCCAATCCTCCAATCTGCCTTTGGTGATGAATGATCTCACACTTAGCCCACACAAGGAGATGGGACTTCAGATTTAGAATGCTCTCTTACACAACAACCACACACAATAAGCCTGAATGAATATTGAATATATACTTAGATCAAGGATAGCAACTCTTGATGAAAGGACATGACTTCATCTTTTCATTCACACTTCTTCATTAATCTGAATTAATCTTAATCTGCATTATCTTTCAATTCTTGATGAAAAGATCTTCTTCAAATTATAAATTAGAACTCCTTATTGTTTTTGCCAAACGCACCTTTTGGAATATTTGGGCTTTACCTAATTTTCTGTGACATTCCAGAACATATCGCAGCTGTTGATATAACTCACGTCTTTTAGCATTTTAGATGCGTCCTTTAAAGTTTATGTCTTCTTAAAAACACGTCTTGCTGACAGACCTGCTAATTCATAATTAGAGACGTATTTGCTCAGTCTTGAAACACACGTCTTTTCATAGGAAGACAAAATTTCTTCATTCGTATCCCTTTGTTAAACTCAAACGGTGCCTTATACTTCCATTTAGAATCGTTTAATTTTATTATACACTTTTGTTAAGACTCCCATCTATTGTCGATGGATTTGCTACCTTTACGTGCTTTTATTAAACTATCATTTTACAAATATCCGCCGTACCACCTATAACATCCTTGCTACCCTTTTTATTTATCTTCAATTAAAAACGTGGCACTTGTAAGTGTGTCAGCTTCCTTCAAATGAATAGTGTAGCTATCGTGAAAACATGGGGCGACCACGTCTTTCATATTAACACGCCCACTTTCAAATATATTTGTATCATCGCATTCTTGGTCGACGGCGGTACTCAGATTAAATTATATAAATTTGGATATTTCGTCTGTTTTCAAAAAGTCTGCCTTTTCTTATTTAATCGTGCCTTTTAGAAATAAAGAACTATTCGTTGTTTTTCTTACTTTGCATCTGTTAAATCATTCTTGAGTATACGTCTTTGAACTTCAGTTGTATTTCTTTACCAGAAAGACAAGTCAACTTAGCCTTTTGTGATTCTCAGATACTTTCTCATCATACGATTGAACCATCAATCTATTCTTTTGACTTCAAACTGTTTCTTGAAAAGCAAATTCAAATAGTTTCTTGAAATGCTTCATCAATCTTATCACAAAGAGATAACTTCTGATTATCATTTTATCATCTAAGATCAGATATGTACATTGCACATGAATCTTTTAGGTATATCTCTGCGAACTTTGATCTTCTATCTTCAATAATCTTTATGATAACTTCCAATATAGTAATCGTTGGTTAAATGAATTGCTCCTTTATTAAAAACTTGGCCAATTTAATATGAATATAGTTTTCTTTGGCGCTAAATATCTACCGTTACAACAAACACTTTATCTTGTCCAACAAAGCAGATATTGTCTTCACGTAATGGCTTCAATAGATGATGCAGCTAACCCATTGTCTTTATCAATATGTAATCTCCAAACAAAATCGTGTTGTATGGAGTAGGACCAAATCTGAATTCGAATCCTTTAGTTAAAAGACAAATATTCAATGAGTTGTCTATGATTTGTCCTTTGTGACTGTTCTTCAATAAGGCATATAAATCTTTAGTCATATTAATCTAAGAATATGTTATCTTCAGTCATGCACGTACTTGACATCAATGACAATATTTCCAACAATCTCCCCCTTTGTCATTGATGGCAACATATTCTTCCTTATTACTTCTAACTCTCCTGCATTCTACTTCTCTCCCCCTTTGACATCAATGGCAAAGGGTCTTCCAACCATGTGTTTCTCTTTTGTTTTTTGTTCCACGGGGCTACAGGATATAGTGTATAGCTCCCCCTGAATGTGTGCTCCCATTTACTAATACTTATCTTTCTCTTTTCATTCTTTGTCTTCTAAAATAATTTTGCTTCTTCTGCATGAAAGCTTCTTCCTTTTGACATCAACACCATTTCCAACAATAGAAGCCAATAGAAAATTTCTCATCAACTTCATTAGATATCAACCCATAAGTAGATTCCTTTTCAACATTTTGAGATACTTCACTTTTCAACTATCTTCTCCAAGTGGCTGAAAGATAATGTTCAACATAGCTCCCCCTAAATTCATACTTCCTCTTTAGAAAAGACATATTGAATTTTCATTGGATTCTTCATTTCTTGTATCTATCTTCTTTCTCCAAACTTTTGTAAACTTTCTCTCCTTTTTCATGGTGTTCTTCTTCATATCTTGTAAAGGTGATTCCATAAAGTTACATCTGCAAACACGTGCTATGTGTCCAAAGTTGTTACACTTGAAACACATAATTTTATGATCAAAGGAATTATAATTTCTTCTAGTGAAGCTTGAACCTTTTCTTGCTTGAAATCTACAATTTATTGCTTTGTGTCCAAAGTAGTTGCATGAATAGCAATATCCATGGAAAGAATAAAACTGCCCACCATTAGATTTTCTTTCATTTTCCTTAAAACTTGTGACATTCTCATCACACTTTGTACATTTCTCCTTTGGCTTATTCAATTCATTTTTCAGCATGACAATTTCTTGTTCTAACTCATCACAATCTCTCTCTTTTGCACTTAACTTGTCCTTTAATTCATTTTCAGCTTGTTCAACTTCTACAAGTTGAATCTTCAAATCTTCAATGACTTTATTCAATTCTTCCAAGCTTTTAGTTAACTCCTTGGTCTTTATTTTATGCTTGGTTGCCTTCTTCTTCAATTTTTCATTTTTCATGTATGCATAATGAAGTTCTTCCTCTAGATCTGTTTCTTCTTCTTCTTCATTGCATTCTTGATCAATTTCTCCTTCTTCATCACATTCTTGATCAGCACCTTCATATTCAGCCATGAACAATATTTCTTCTTCACCAATGCTGGAGCATCCTTCACTAAGTTCTTCAGAAGTGCTGCTATCTTTCTTTGAATAGAAACTCTTTTTGTGTTTTTGATATCTCCTCTTTGACTTGTACTTCAAATTCTTCTTCCCCTTTTTCTTTGTGTACATCTCTTCTTCATCTTTGCTTGTGTCACTTGAGTTGCTATCACTTTGAGGACAATTAGAAGCATAATGTCCAACCTCTCCACAATTGAAACATTTAAAAGGATATTTCCCTTTGTACTTCCCTTTTCCCTTTTTAAGCTTTCTCAAGAAATGGGCCTCTACTTCATTATCGCTTGTCTTCTTCTTTGATGTATCATGTTTAGTTTTTCCCTTATTAGATGCTTTGAAAGAAATTTCATTTTGTGGCGATCTTCCTTCAATTCTCATCTCATAGGCAGCAAGGATCCCATGTAATTCATCTTTCGATGGCTTATCCAAGTTTGTCAATTCTTCCAATGTTGCAACTTTGGCCTCAAATTTTGTAGAAAGAGATCTTAGAATTTTGTCAATAATGAAGTCATCCTTGATCTCTTCACCAAGTCCCCTCATGATATTCACTATTTCATCAACACGAAGAAAATATGAAGCAATATCTTCATCATCCTCCATTTTGAGAGTCTCCAACCTTCTTCTATGAGTTTGCAACTTTTCCTTCTTCACTTTTGCATCTCCTTCATAGATATTTTGAAGTTTGTCCCAAATTTCTTTTGCTGATTTACATCTCATGACTTTTGTAAACTCAGAATCTGTTAGGCTGCAAAGAAGAGCATGCTTGGCCTTTGCATTGTTTTCACTTCTCTTTTTCCCTGCTTGATCCGTTGGAGGGGTAGCTGGAGGTGAATACCCATCAACAACAGATTGCCACACATCAAACCCAAGTGCATTCAAGTATGCTTCCATCTTGATATTCCAAAATGCATAATTAGTCCCATCAAAGATGGGTGCTTTCACTGTGTTGTTATGATCTACCATGTGTGCTCTTAAGGATCTCCTTCAAGCGGTTAGGCTTTCAAGAAGGACCTTGCTCTGATACCAATTGAAGAGCACAAAGATATACAGAGAGGGAGGGGAGGGGAGGGAAGTGAATCAGTATATCAACAAACTTTTACCCTCTTACTCATTTATCAACTTCAAACTTAAACATACATCAACTATTTGATATGAACCAATTTACACAGGTTGACACAACTTTTATTGAAATGATTTTTACAAAGTAGGTACCAACCTACAGATTTACAATAAGATGATTTAGTAGGACACAACCTACAAGGAACATCCAAACCTTTACAACTTTAGTAGGCACCTACCTACAAGGAGCACCATCCCCTAATGCAAGGCACCAACCTTGACTTGATGGTTGCAAGATGATGCCTTCAATCTGACCTGCACTATCCCAATCCTCCAATCTGCCTTTGGTGATGAATAATCTCACACTTAGCCCACACAAGGAGATGGGACTTCAGATTTAGAATGCTCTCTTACACAACAACCACACCATATAAGCCTGAATGAATATTGAATATATACTTAGATCAAGGATAGCAACTCTTGATGAAAGGACATGACTTCATCTTTTCATTCACACTTCTTCATTAATCTGAATTAATCTTAATCTGCATTATCTTTCAATTCTTGATGAAAAGATCTTCTTCAAATTATAAATTAGAACTCCTTATTGTTTTTGCCAAACGCACCTTTTGGAATATTTGGGCTTTAACTAATTTTCTGTGACATTCCAGAACATATCGCAGCTGTTTGATATAACTCACGTCTTTTAGCATTTTAGATGCGTCCTTTAAAGTTTATGTCTTCTTAAAAACACGTCTTGCTGACAGACCTGCTAATTCATAATTAGAGACGTATTTGCTCAGTCTTGAAACACGCGTCTTTTCATAGGAAGACAAAATTTCTTCATTCGTATCCCTTTGTTAAACTCAAACGGTGCCTTATACTTCCATTTAGAATCGTTTAATTTTATTATACACTTTTGTTAAGACTCCCATCTATTGTCGATGGATTTGCTACCTTTACGTGCTTTTATTAAACTATCATTTTACAAATATCCGCCGTATCACTTATAACATCCTTGCTACCCTTTTTATTTATCTTTAATTAAAAATGTGGCACTTGTAAGTGTGTCAGCTTCCTTCAAATGAATAGTGTAGCTATCGTGAAAACATGAGGCGACCACGTCTTTCATATTAACACGCCCACTTTCAAATATATTTGTATCATCGCATTCTTGGTCGACGGAGGTACTCTAAGTCAGCATGTCAGCTAAGTATAAGATCAGATATAATAATCGATAATATTCTTCCGCATTACCTCAAAGACATCTGTTGAGACTTGATTTCGGCAAATTTGCTTACCAGATTAAATTATATAAATTTGGATATTTCGTCTTTTTTCAAAAAGTCTGCCTTTTCTTATTTAATCGTGCCTTTTAGAAATAAAGAACTATTCGTTGTTTTTGCATCTGTTAAATCATTCTTGAGTATACATCTTTGAACTTCAGTTGTATTTCTTTACCAGAAAGACAAGTCAACTTAGCCTCTTGTGATTCTCAGATACTTTCTCATAATACGATTGAACCATCATTCTATTCTTTTGACTTCAAACTGTTTCTTGAAAAGCAAATTCAAATAGTTTCTTGAAATGCTTCATCAATCTTATCACAAGGAGATAACTTCTGATTATCATTTTATCATCTAAGATCAGATATGTACATTGCACATGAATCTTTTATGTATATCTCTGCGAACTTTGATCTTCTATCTTCAATAATCTTTATGATAACTTCCAATATAGTAATCGTTGGTTAAATGAATTGCTCCTTTATTAAAAACTTGGCCAATTTAATATGAATATAGTTTTCTTTGGCGCTAAATATCTACCGTTACAACAAACACTTTATCTTGTCCAACAAAGCAGATATTGTCTTCACGTAATGGCTTCAATAGATGATGCAGCTAACCCATTGTCTTTATCAATATGTAATCTCCAAACAAAATCGTGTTGTATGGAGTAGGACCAAATCTGAATTCGAATCCTTTAGTTAAAAGACAAATATTCAATGAGTTGTCTATGATTTGTCCTTTGTGACTGTTCTTCAATAAGGCATATAAATCTTTAGTCATATTAATCTAAGAATATGTTATCTTCAGTCATGCACGTACTTGACATCAATGACAATATTTCCAACACGCATTTTGTACTACCGCATTTCTGCTACCACAGAGAAACACGTCTTCTTCCTCAGCCCATATCATTTGGATCTTGTGCGCCTGGGATCTTTGGGGCTTCAGCATTGATTTTTCAAGCCTGGAGATTGTTCTTCTTACTCAGCCGTACAACTTCATCTATTCTTCTGGTGGCTGCAAGGAAAATCAGGTTTTTGAGTAAAATCACATCTTATATACATTGGTTCAATCTTTTTGCATTGTAAAAGCTCTGGAAAGATAATAAATTGATGCTTCTATGTTCTCGAAAGGTACAAGCTTATTTCATGGTTTTTACATTTATTTTGAATTTATTAGCATTTATTTAGAAAATCGCAGCTCCTTGTATTTTCTCAAAAACCTATCAAAAACACAAAAAA